>JAJOOF010012012.1:0-67377 GCA_029582545.1 Solanum lignicaule
TATTAAATGTTTTCTTGGTAAAGAAAGTTTTAAATTCATTATGTTTTTAGTGTCTATGCGATGAATGAATGCTAAGAGGCTTGTATTAGACCTCTTCGAGGTCGAGTACGCCGGTTACGACTAGGGGTGCTCTCGGGTCGTGACATCTACTAACGGAAGAGCTTCCATCTCATGAGACTTCTTCAAGAAACCCGGCCTCTACTAACGGGAGAGCTTCCATCCCAATGTGAATATCCACTTGGTGCTATGCATAATTCCCGCGGAATAATATTTTCTTACTTGTTCTCATTATCTATGGAAAGACATGTCATCTTGTCAATTCAAGCTAGTTCATTAGGATAACTCTTATTCATTGATTCAATTAGGTGAGAATAGTCTTTCAACCTAAGAATCCTTTTTATGTGAGAAAATACTTTACATCATGGTTGTAAGTGTTTTATGAGAATATCCTTTGAACAACACAACAATAACATTGACACTTTACTCTCAAAGCACCCTTATAGCCTTTACATAGGTTTCATAAGATCGTGGATAAACTCATATCTTGCCCTTTAAAGGTTCAAAGTTACTTCCAATCACCAAACCTAGAATTCTTGAATTAGATAGGGATTTTATCATAATTTCATGTAATTCTATTACTTCATACTTTAGATCAGAAAACTCATCTTTCATAATCAACAACCCAACTCTATGAGATCACAATTTGGAAAACATAGGGGTTTGCATAGGTTCATAGGGAAACATCATAAAAGCATTGTAAATCATCAATTCATGCATATTTAGACATAATTAAATCATTAAGATTAATAATCGAAAGAACCCATGATATTTGAGGGAAACCCTAGCTAACTGGGAATCCTACCATTTGAAATAGAGGAATTTTTGGACTTCATAGGTGGAAGGAACCCATAGATGAAAGCTACCATACCTAGAGTCTGATTGCCTATCTTCAATAGAGAATTTGGATCCTTAGCTTCAAACCCTAGTTGAATCTTCTTCTTCTACTTCAAGTCCTAGAGAGAGAATATTTGGGAGGATTTGGTTTTCTTTTGAAATTTTGGAAAAATGAATTAAATGGGGTGAATTTGGGGGTAAAAAGACTTATATAGGGGTTCTAAATATAGGCAAAACGACATAGTATAGGAATTAATTAATTAGGAAAAGACCCAACTGCCCCTGAAATAATAACTGGCAGCAGTGACCCATGGACCCCAATCGATGGACCGTGGTCTGACCCACAACCAGTCTTAGTGGACCGTCGTTTAGGGGTCAGAGGCTTGATCCTTGGGGTCTCGAACCACTGACCTCCCACCACAGACCGTGCTCTGACCAACGGTCCATTGGTCAGGTCGTTATCTTGGATCCTGAGAACCCACTTCAGTAGGCAAATCACAGACCACACTTATGGTCCGTGGTCCATTCCACGGGCCGTGAGTGGCCGGCATGGTCTTGCACCTGCAACTTTCTGGAAATTTTCTATTTGCCTATTTTTGGGTACGGGGTGTTACACCCATATACAAGTTGGAAGAGGAACATACCTATGGGAGTTTTGAATGCAGTGCGATAAACCCATAGAGCATCATCAAGCCTTCTTGACCTGTCAGTTATGTTAGCATTTACAGTCTTTGTAAGAATTTTCTTTATTTCGTTTGACACTTTAACTTTCCCCTCGATTACGGATGATACGGGGTTGCTACACTGTGGCAAACACCATACTTCTCAAGCAACGCCTTGAACAATTTCTTACAAAGTGAGAACCTCCATTGCTTATGATTGCCCTTGGTGTACCAAATCTGGAGAAGATATTCTTTTTCAGGAATGCGGTGACACTCTTTAACTCATTGTTTGAAAGCACGATTGCTTCCACCCATTTAAATACATTGTCAACCGCTACAAGAATGTACTGCATCCCATTCGAACTCTCAAACGGACCCATGAAATCAAGACCCCAAACATCAAAAAGCTCAATCACAGTAATGGGTTCATAGGTAGTTCTTGCCTTTTCAAAATTCCTCTTTCACGCTGGCAACGGTCATAAGACTTGGTGAAATGATGAGCATCTTGGTGGATGGTAGGCCAGTAATACTCAAACTGCAAAATCTTATGGGGAGTTCGAATACCATTATGGTGCCCACCAACAGGCGATGGATGACACGCCTCTAGTATACTTATCATCTCAACCTCGGGCACACAGCGATGAATAATTCCATCAGCACAAACACGAAACAAGTATGGATCATCCCAAAAAAATTTCTTCATATCAAACATAAACTTTTTCCTTTGGTGAAATGACAAATCCGACGGAATCAAATCATTTGCCAAGTAGTTAGCAAAGTTTGTGAACCAGGGGATAAGATCATAAGAAGCAGCCAATACATGTTCATTAGGGAACACATTATTTATCTCAATTCCATCTCCTACCTTGATCATAGCTTCCTCTTCAAGTCTGGACAAGTGATCATCAACTTGATTTTATGTTCCCTTTCTATCCTTAACCTCAAAATCGAACTCTTGCAGCAACAGTACCCATCTAATCAACCTTGGTTTTGCATCCTTTTTAGCCATTCCATACCTCAATGCAGAATGGTCAGTATGCACTATGACCTTAGTACCAAGCAAGTCAGATCTAAATTTCTCGAATGCGAAAACCACAGCAAGGAGTTCCTATTCAGTCACAGTATAGTTCTTTTGAGCCACATTCAAAGCTTTGCTGGCATAGAAAATCGGATGAAGAATCTTCTCTCGCCTCTGTCCTAACACTACACCAAGCGTTATCCCACTTGAATCACACATCACTTCAAACGATTGCCACCAATACGGTTAAATAATGATAGGTGCTGACACTAGTTTCTTTTTCAACTCCTTAAATGCTCTTAGAAAAGCATCATCAAACTCAAATTTAGTCTCCTTTTCAAGTAACTTGCACAATGGGTGTGCAATTTTGGAGAAATCTTGTATGAACCTCTGGTAGAAACCTGCATGCCCAAGAAAACTTCGAACACCTTTTATAGAGATAGGTGGTGGAAACTTTTCTATTACCTCATCTTTAGCTCTATCACCCTCAATACATTTTCGCAAAATCCAATGACCCAGAACTATACCCTCTTTTACCATGAAGTGGCACTTTTCCCAATTTAGCACAAGATTGCACTCTTCATACCGTTTTAGTACCTCAGCCAAATGTGTCAAACAATCATCAAATGAGTCACCTACCACAGAGAAATCATCCATGAACACCTCTATCGTGTCCTCCACCATATTTGAAAATATTGACATCATACAATGTTGGAAGGTCGCTGGAGCATTACATAACCCAAATGACATCCTCTTGAAGGTGAAAGTCTCATAAGGACAAGTGAAGGTGGTTTTCTCTTGGTCTTTCGGTGCTATGAAGATTTGATTATAGGTCCAATATCGATCTATAAAACAATACCAACCCTTACCAGGGAGACGGTCTAGCATTTGATCCATGAATGACATTGGGAAATGGTCTTTCTCGGTTCATGCATTTAACTTGTGGTAGTCCATACACACTGTCCAACCACTCACTGGACTCATTGGAACAAGCTCATTTTTAGCACTTGGAACCACAATGATTACTCTTTTCTTTGGCACACACTGAACTGGGCAAACCCAACTACTATTAGCAATGGGATATATAACTCCAGCATCTAACCACTTAATGATCTCCTTTTTGACAACCTGTTGCTTGGGGGATTGAGTCTCATTTGGTGCTCAATACTTGTCTTACTGTCCGACATGAGTTGAATTTTGTGAGAAAATATGCCCCGTGGGATCCCAATAATTTCTGCAATAGTCCATCATATAGCCCTCTTAAACCCCTTTAACACCGATATCAAAGTCTCTATTTGCCCTTCACTCAAGTCAGCAACTATAATAACGGGCAATGCGCTATTTTTCCCCAAGAACACATACCTCAAGTGAGATGGAAGGACCTTAAGTTCCAGTTTTGAAGGCTCATCAACAGACGGTTTTGTAGGTGGGGTAACTCGATTCTTCCTGTCTAATTCCAACAGTTTTGGTTTGAACCGAAACTCGAACCTATCAAGTGCAGCAACTAGCTCATCATAACCATCAATACCATCACTGTCAAAATTAATCATCACCACTGCTAGTGCAACACCTTACCTCTCTTCAATAAACACTTCTAATTCTCGCTCCATAATATGATTTATTACCGATACCAACTTAAGATCACTCTTATGCTTCATAACCCTACATATGTTAAAAATTACCTCTTTATTTTTTAATCGAAACTTCATCTACCCTCTCTCCATATCGACCAAGGCACACCCAGTTGTAAGAAATGGTCTCCCTAAGATGATGGGAACCTCAAAATCAACCTCACAATCAAGTACCACAAAGTCTGTTGGAAAGATGAATGACTCCACTTTCACAAGGACATCTTGGAGCACTCCAATTGGCCTCTTCGCAGCTCTGTCGGCCATAATTAAATGCATCCCAGTTGACTTTGGAGCTCCTAAACCCAACTTCTTATAAATGGACAATGGCATCAAATTAATGCTGGCACCCAAATCACACAAATCTTTCGCAAAGTGTAAAATCCCAATGGTGCAACGAATAGTGAAAACTCCAGGATCCCCTTTCTTTTGCACAAGTGACCTAGTATCAATAGCACTAAAATATTGCAACCTCTCTTCATTCTCAAAACTAACAGCCCTTTTTTTGGTCACCATGTCTTTCATGAATTTAGCATACCTAGGCATTTGTTCCAGAGCTTCTATCAACGGGACATTTATGTACAGTTGCTTCAACATAGCTATAAACCTGTGATATTTTTCGTCTTCAGTCATTTTCACCAACATTTGTGGGAATGGAGGTGGAGGTCTAGGCATACGAACAACTTTTTGGGTCACCTCAGCTTCCTTTTCTGTATTATCTTTCGAAATTTCAGGAACCTCATTCTCATCCTCATCTTTTTCTATCACTCTTTCAACCTCAGACGGCATAGGGGGATCAATAGTTTGCTTTCCTCCACGAGCCGTGACTGCCATACAATGCCCATCATTTTTCAAATTCTTGATGGTGTTGCTAGGAAGTGTGCTCGGCTAGCGTGGGTTCACAGTAGCAGACAACTGACTAAACTACTGCTCAAGTTGCTTGATTGACACTACATGGGCATCAACCTTCTGACCAATCCTAGATAAATCATTACATATCCCTCTCACATTTTCATATGTTGCATCAAACCTCTTCATCATCTTTTGCATCATATCTTCAATGCGAGGTATACTTGTACTAGTCTCTTTATTACTAGGGGAACATAGGGTCCAACCTTATCATTCTTGTTTCCATAATTGTTTCGGTCGTAATTTTTATCACGTTTGAAGTTCCCATCCCAGACATAGTTTCCCTCACGGTTGTAGTTGCCAGAGTTCCGACCTTGGTTTCCTTGACCTTGGTACCAATTATCCGAGTTGGAACCTTGGGTGTTGGTTTGGAAACCCCTCATTTGATCATTCACCAAATGTGCATCCTCTTCATAGTAGTACTCCTCAACTTGCGGTGGTGGAGGTCTAGTTTACCGCATTCACCTTTTCTGCACTTCTACTCACATGCTTTAATACTAAGACAATTTTTGTCCTCATTTGAGCCATCTCTTCACAAATGTCATCATTTGATTGACTTGGTGCAGTTTGGACAGCAAACGTGCTCCTACCAGTATTTGTCTTTCTAGTGCTCCATGCCTTATTGTTTTGGGAAATCCTCTCAATCTTTTCAGCGATCTCCTCAAAAGTGCACTCACCATATGATCCTCCAACAATAGTATCTAAAATAGCCTTTCCATTGTCATCATGTCCTCTATAGAAGTACTCTTTCAGTGACTAATCATCTATGCGGTGATTCAGAACACTCCTCATGTACCCAGTTAACCTATCCCAAGAACTGCTTACCAACTCTCTAGGTAGTGCTGTGAAATTATTCAGTTTATCTTTGTAATTTAACAGTTTGGACACCGGAAAATACATTGCCATGAACACCTTATGTAATTGGTCCCATGTACAGATCGAATTGTATGGTAGCTCAGAAAACCACACAACAACATCACTAGTCAACGACAGTGGGAATACTCTCAAACCTATGATATTCATATCCAATTTTGGTCATCCCACACAACTCTTACAAACACTAGTCAATTTAGCCATATGAGCATATGGATTTTCCGAAGCTAACCCAACAAACAACCCTCTTGTTATAAGTATTTGCATAAGACTATTGGTCACCACAAATGTATATCCTGGAGGTAGAGAAGGGAGAACAATAGGCCCATCTGACCCAACTGCATCGTAGTCAACCCTGTAGTTACCACGAGCCCTTGCTACTTGCGGATTTTGCACCCTTTCTACATTTCCAATTAGATGACCAACTTGAACCTAAGCAGGCACATTAACAACTGCACAGGAGGTTGAAACTCAGCTCCATCTCCTTGACCCTCTCCAATTGGATTATTATGAACCCCAAGATTAGCCATCTCCTCAAAGTTCTTCTAAATTCAGGATCGTAAGGGGTCAAGGGTTCTCATTGACTTCCTGTACTTGGCATACACAAGAGTTGAAACCTGTAAAACACAAAAATAAAACAAAAATGTAAAATTGGGAAATACTTGACTAAAGTTCAACAATGTAATTAGTTTAATCTAAAAGTCGTATTCCCCGGCAGCGACACCAAAATTTGATATGCCCAAATTATACTTCCCAAAAGAAGTATAAGCAGTCGTTGCCAAATAAAGAACCCAACTTCTAGGATGGGGTCGATCCCACGAGGAATATGGTTCACACTTAAACTTAACTCACAATTATCTCTGTTTAGTCAAACCATTTCTGAGAAAAGTAAACAGGGAGATTTTGTAAATAAAATAACATATTGTTGATTTGAATGATTAAGTAACTGTCACGAACCAGGGTACCCCCTAGATGTAACAAGGCACATAGAACCCCGCAAGGCTCCATGTAGGTCACTTAGCATATCATAACAGAAGAATAGAACAATAAAGAGTAAAACACATTTCAAGTCTTAACACTTTTTGATACAAGAAAGCGGAAGTCTAGACTTGTCTCAATATAGCCATCTATTACAATACTTGAATGAAAAAGGACCTAGCCCATACAACATGTCCAAAAAGGGAAAGCACATGAAAGAAACTAAAGACTAGAAAATCCATCCTCGAAACCATGAGGACTCACCAAGCTAGGGAAAGAAGAAAATCCAAGCTCTAGCCACTAGAATGATCACCTCGATAACCGGACGCTACACTTGGGAAAAATGTAGGAAAAGTAGAGGTTGGCACAAAAATGCACTAAGTATGGTAGCCAAGCATAAACACATTTAAAACATGCAAAATGGGACATTTCATTTCAAAGCATGCAATTTACCAAGTTTGAACATCATATAAGATAGTAGAGGTAATAACTCATAATAATGGACAACATAAGTCAAAATCATCTTAAAACTATTTAACTCTAATACAAAGCTTCTTGGATAACCAAAGTTAATTATTTATGTTCTTATTGTTGGAATAATAGACTTAACCGACATAGAGACCATGTGAGATAAACCATGATCACTCGGTGTCTCCCACACCGAAAAGGGTTGTTCTACTTGCCTAAGGTAGAACCATAAACTCTTAGCTTAGGTGGATCCCCTAGCTAGAGAATCTAAGGGGGCGCATAGTTTATGGGATGCCGAGTTTGCTACTACAAACTCGGCCTCTACTAACGGGAGAGCTTCCACCTCATGAGACCTCTTCTAGAAACTCCACCTCAACTAACGGGAGAGCTTCCATCTTATTGTCATTATTCACTCGGTGCTAAGAATAATTCCCTCGGAATACTTATTAAGTCTTACTTAACTCATGTCTCATGGAAGAATGTCCTTGACAATCAATCCAAGTTAGTTCATTAGGATAACTGTTATTCATTGACTCAATTAGGTGAAAATAACCTTTCAACCTAAGAATCCTTTCTATGTGAGAAAACCTTCCACATCATAGTTGTAAGTGTTTCATGAGAATACCCTTTCAACAACACAACAACACAATTAACATTGGCACTTTACTCTCAAAGAACCCTTAAAGCAATTTCATAAGTTTCATAAGATCATGCATAAACTCACACTTTGCCCTTCCAAGGTTCAAAGCCATCATTAATCACCAAATCTAGAATATAAGCATATGATAGGGATTTCATCATAACTTTATGTAATTCTATCAATTCATACATTAGATCATAAAAACACATCTTTTACAATCAACAACCCAACCTATGATATCACAATTTGGATAAATATGGCGGTTTGCATGGATTCATAAGGAAATACACATAAAATCATTGTTAATCATCAATGAATGAATATTTAGACATAATTAAACCATTAAAAATAGTAAATCAAAGAACCCTTGGTGAATGAAGAAAACCCCAGCTAATTGGGGGAATTCTACCATTTGAAATTGAAGATTTTGAGAGGGCTCTATGGGTGAAATCTACCCATTGATGAAAACCACCATACCTCAATCACAATGCCCAAAGAAATTGATTTGGAAAAGCCTTCTCTTGAAACCCTAGTTGATCCTCCTCCTCCTTTTTTTTCTTGTTCTAGAGAGAATTTTTGTAGAGGATGATGTTTTGGGTATTGATTTGAGTTTTAGAAATAATGAGGTGAATGACTTAATTTAGTAGTCTAAAATACTTATATAGGTGGTCTAAATTAGGCTAAAACGATATCACTTAATATTAATTAAAACCGAAAAACCCCAAAGTGCCCCTAAACTGTACCACCAAACCAACTCCCAGGTCCCCAACCAAGAGACCTCACTGACGGACCGTGGTTGGACCCACGACCCATGTTGTGCACCGTGGTTTGGTTTCTTAAGAGTTTAATTTTTGGACTTGGACATACGACCCCCACCCATGGGGCGTGGACCTCGTGGTCCTGCCGTGGTTCACTTATCTAGGTCAGTTTCCAGGGTCCTCCTCAAGGACCCATAGTTGGTCCTTGGGGGGTCGTACCTTAACGTTCTAACACAAAACCCTCTATTTTTAAGTATGGGGAGTTACATCCAAGACTCTAACCCTCATGTTAAGCTCTAGTTTAGCTTACTAATTTCCGGAGTGTTACAATATCTTCCCCTTGGGAACAATCATCATCGAATGATGATCTAGGCACCTTACGGAAGTAAAGACTCAAGACTAGCAACCCATCATGCATGCAACATCAAAATAATGTACAATTCAAAGGAGAAAACATCAACTCTAACTCAAAGATAAACAATGCATCATAAGGAAGTAGGAACTACATCTAACAACCCATTATGCATCTAAACTCAACATTTCTCATATTCATAGGAGGAACTACCTTCTCCATGTTTTAAAGCATTTTCAACACAATCTCATGAAACCATTAGGCCATTTAATCAAGAAAAGCATATACATATAGAGCTTGTTCATCAATTCATCTCATAAAGTAAAAAAGGCAACTCATACTCAATGCACAAGAACATGAGGAAAACCAATCATGAAAACTCATTTTCTTACTAAATATGAATTTCTCAACATTCATAACATAAGGAAATCATGGGAACACAAAAATCACACATGACTCCTAAACAAGAAAATTCAAGAGGAACTCATCACCTCCAGTTGGAATAGGAGAGGAAGGAAAAAGATGAGGATATCAGGACTTCATATTGGCCTCGGCCTCCAAAGTAGCACCATCAACTAAGTGGTTCCTCCACGATACCTTCACGGAGGATACTTCCTTGTTTCTCAACCTCTTGATTTGCCGGTCTAAGATCTCAACCGGCACCTCTTCATAAGCAAAATTCTTCTAAATCTCTACACCCTCTAGGGGAACTATTGATTATAGATCCCCCAACACATTTCTTCAACATTGAGACATGGAACACCGGATACACCAATGCCAACTCATTTGTTAAATCTAATTCATATGCAACCTTGCCATCACGCCTCAAAATCTCATAAGGACCTACGAAATGAGGACTAAGTTTCCCCCTCTTCCCAAACCTCATAACACCCTTCATGGGTGAGATTTTCAACTAAACCTAATAATGCACATTGAATTTAAGATCTCTCCTTCTAACATCGTCATAGGACTTTTGCCGACTTTGGGTCATTCTCAACCTCTCCCTAATAACCTGAATCTTCTCAATGGCCTCTTGTACCAATTCTAGACCTAGAAGAGCAACTTCTCCCACTTCAAACCATCTTATAGGAGACCTGCACCTCCTACCATAGAGATCCTCAAAGGGAGCCCTGTCAATGCTCGAATGATAACTGTTATTATAAGCAAACTCAACTAACGGCATATGGTCATCCCAATTTCCCTTAAAATCTATCATGTATGCCCTCAACATGTCTTCCAAAGTATGAATGGTACGTTCCGCTTGACCATCCGTTGAGGGTGAAAAGTTGTGCTAAGCTTCACCTTGGTACCTAGCCATTTTTGGAAAGACTTCCGAAACTATGAAGTAAATTGGGTACCTCGATCCAAAATTATAGGCAAGGGTACTCTATGTAACCTTACTATCTCCCTCAAACACAACTTAGCATACTCTTCCCCCGAGTAGGATATCTTTTACGGGAATGAAATGAGCGGACTTAGTCATCCGGCCCACTATTACCCATATCGAGTCATATTGCTGCCAAGTACGTGGTAAGCCTATAATAAAATTCATGTTCACAACTTCCAAGTAGGAATGGCAATATCTTGTGACAAGCCTCCCGGCCTTTGATGCCAAACCTTTACTTGTTGACAATTAGGGCATTTTGCCACAAATCTCGCGATGTCTTTCTTCATCCTGTTCCACCAATAAATTTCCCATAGGTCACGGTACATCTTGGTGGCTCCCGGTGAATAGAATATCGAGAACTATAGGCTTCTTCTAAAATTTGCTCCCTCAAGCCGTCAACATTTGGAACACATTACCTACCTTGATACCTTAGTACCCATCTCCCCCTTGGGAGAAAACATCAACGGACTTCTTAAGTACCACCTCTTTCAACTCAACCAAGATAGGATCAAGACTTTGCTTAGACTTCACATCTATCATAAAGGACGATTTAGAATCATTATGAACCATGACACCACTCTTGGTGGAATCTAGTAGTTGAACACCTAATCGGGCCAACCTATGCACATCACGAACAAAATCTTTATTTTCATCCTCCACATGAGCCACACTACACATAGACAATCCACTAAGAGCATCCGCTACCACATTAGCTTTACCGGGGTGATAAACGACACTCATGTCATAATCCTTCAATAATTCTAACCACCTTCGTTGACAAAGATTGAAGTCCTTTTGACTAAATACATATTGTAGAATCTTGTGATCGGTGAAAACATCCACATGGACCCCATACAAATAATGCCTCCATATTTTTAAGGCAAACACAACTGCCACTAACTCAAGGTCATGGGTAGGATAATTCTTCTCTTGGACTTTAATTTGCCTTGAAGAATAGGCAATCACCTTACCATTTTGCATAAGCACACATCCCAACCCCACTTTAGAGGCATCACAATACACCACAAAGCCATCCTTACTTTATGATAGGGTCAACATCGGAGCGAAAGTAGGTCTATCTTTCAACTCTTGGAAACTTTTCTCACAAGCTTCCGACCACACAAACTTAGCCTTCATTTGAGTCAGAGTCATCAACGGAGAAGCAATGGAAGAAAATCCCTCAACAAAACTTCTATAGTAACCAACCAAACCCAAAAATCTTCTAATGTCAGAAGGAGTTAGAGGTCTAGGCCAACTCTTGACCGCATCCGTCTTCTTAGGATCTACCTCAATACCCTTGCTTGACACTATATGACCCAGGAAAGCTACGGACCCTAACAAAAATTCACACCTACTAAACTTTGCAAAAAGTTGTTGGTCCTTATGAACTTGCAACACATTTCTCAAATAGCCATTATGCTCATTTTCACTCCTTGAATAGATCAAAATATCATCGATAAACACAATCCCAAACATATCAAGATATTGTTTAAGCACCCTATTCATCAAATCCATAAATGTCGCCAGAGCATTAGTCAACCCAAACGACATAAACAAAAACTCATAATGACCATACCAGGTTTGAAAATCCATCTTTGGAATATCATCCCCTCTCACCTTCAATTGGTGATAACCCGAACAAAGATCAATCTTAGAGAAATAACTAGCCCCGTGAAGTTGGTCAAACAAGTCATCTATTATTGGAAGAGGATATTTATTCTTGATGTTCACTTTATTCAGTTGACGTTAATCAATGCACATTCGGAGAGACCCATCTTTCTTTCTAACAAACAACATCAGAGCACCCCATGGAGAGATACCCGGTCGGATAAAGCCCTTATTTAACAAATCCTTTAGTTGCTCTTTCAACTCTTTAACTCTGCTGGAGCCATTCTATAAGGAGGGATTGAGATAGGTCACGTATCGGGTAAAAGGTCAATACCAAAATCTATTTCCCTTTCAGGAGGAATATCGGGTAAATCATCGAGGGAAACTTTCGGGAACTCATTAACTACCGAAACCGACTCGAGAGAAGGGGTTTTAGAATCCACATCCCTCACCCTAAAAAGATGGTAAATACACTCTTTGGAGACCATCTTCCTAGATATAAGACAAGAGACAAATTGACCTCTAGGCATAGATTTTCCCCATTTCACTCTAAGACAGGCTCATTTGGGAATTGGAATTTAACCACCCGAGTTCTACAATAAATAAAGGCGTAACATGCATGCAACACATCCATACCAATAATCACATCAAAGTTTAACATGTCAAGCTCTACCAATTCAACAAGAGTAGCTTTATGAGATAAGGAAATAGGACATCTCCTATATACCCTCTTTGCTACCACAAACTCACCAATTGGAGTAGAGACAAAAAAAAGGCTCTAAAAGCACTTTCAGGGAAACGTCAAATCTCATCGCCACATAAGGCGTCATAAATGATAAAGTAGCATCGGTATCTAACAAGGCATACACATCAAGAAGAAAAACTTTTAATATACCTGTCACTACATTCGGGGAGCTCTCTTAGTCACCTCAGGATTGAAGAGAATAAAAGTGGTTTTGCTTTGGGGCATTAGAGTTTTAACCGCTTGGAGGAGCTTGCTTGCTTTCCTTTCCCTTTGCCGCAAGCATGGGGTAATTTCTCATCTTATGGCCACTCTTCCTGCAACTAAAACATCCATCGGTGCTGGCTAGGAAGTTACTATCATATTTCTTCCCACACTTGGCACATATAGATCTAGAAGAAGAAGAAGAATCACCTCATTTTCCTCCTTAAGTTTTAGGGTTAGTAACCCTTTCCTTATTAGACTTAAGAGGAGCACTATATGAAACTTGACCAGAAAATGTTTGTCAAAATCTAGGTCGACCTTGAGTTGGAGAAATTTCCATCACCGATTCTAACCCTTTTTATCTCCCTATTCTTCTCCCTAAGTTTCGATTCCTCAATTTTTTGAGCATATACCATAAGCCTTGAGATATCCATGTCATGGAGGAGCATTGCCGTACGACACTCTTTTTTCAACCAAGTCGGATGCACCCGACATAAACCTACTCATCTTAGTCCTTTAGTGTGCCACCATAGTTGGAGCATATTTGGATAGTTGAGTGAACTATAGAGAATACTCCTTAACACTCATACTTCTTTGACAAAGGTTGATGAACTCTTGTACCTTTGCCTCCCTCAACTCGAGGGGGAAGAACCTATCAAGAAATGCCGATTTAAACAATTCCCATTCTACGGGGCTCGTTCCTATGGGTCTCTCTCCCTTCCACTAATCATACCACACTTGAGCCACATCTTTTAGTTGGTAAGCGGCTAACTTCGCCTTCTCTTTCGAAAATACCCCCATAATAGCACATACTTTATAAACCTCACCGATGAACCTTTGAGGATCCTCTTCCACTTTGGATCCATGAAATTTTGATGGATTCATTCTTACAAAATCCCTTACTCTTGAAGTAGCCGAAGTCATATTAGGATTCACCAGAGCTACAACCTCTTTATTGGCTTGAGCCAATATTTGGATAGTAGACCTAAACTCCGCATGGGTCACATTCTCAACCAAAGAATCAACCAAAGCTTGATGAGCTTGAGGAGGAGCTCCTTGATTCACATTGTCATCCTCCATCGTTTTAGCATTAGCCCTTCGTGTATTCATATCCTGAAGACACAAGGGAAGGATTAGGAGAGAGATATTTTTAGAGTTAAACTCTAAGTCACGACTTAAAAGTAATGAAGAAGTGAAATTTCCTAAACAGCTTATAGGCTCTCATTCATAAGTGTAGCGTACTTCACACTCATGAACAAGACTCTACTAGACGTGGCTTATGAGACATCATCCTAGAATCATTGTAAATGTCGTGCTCTAATTACCAAGTTTGTCAAAGCCCAGGGTACCCCTAAATATAAAAAGGCACATAGAATCCTGTAAGGCTCTATGTAAGCCACTTAGCATATCAAAACATAAGAATAGAACAATAAAGAGTAAAACACATCAAGTCTTAAAAGTTTTTCATAAAAGAAAGTGGAAGTCTAGACTTGTCTCAATATAGCCATCTATTACAATATTTGAATGAAATAGGGCCTAGCCCATACAACATGTCTGAAAAGGGAAAGTACATGAAAGAAACTAAAGACAAGAAAATCCATCCTCGAAACTAGGAGGACTCACCAAGCTTGGGAAAGAGGCAAATCCAAGCTCTAGCTACTAGAATAATCACCTCGATAACCGGACCCTACACTTGAGAAAAGTGTAGTAAAAGTAGGGGTTAGCACAAAAATGCACTAAGTATGGTAGCCAAGCATAAAAACATTTAAAACATGCAAAAAGGGACATTTCATTTGAAAGCATGCAATTTACCAAGTTTGAACATCATATAAGATAGTAGAAGTCATAAGTAATAATCATGGACAAATAAGTCAAAATCATCTTAAAACCTTTGAACCCATATACAAAGCCTCTTGAGTAACCATAGTCCATTATTTATGTTCTTTTTGTGGGAAGAATTCCCTTAACCGACATAGAGACCAGGAGAGCTAAAACATGATCACCCAGTGTCTCCCACACTGAAAAGGGTTATTCTATTTGCCTAAGGTAGAACCGTGAACTCTTAGCTTAGGTGGATCCACTAGTTAGATAACCTATGGGGGTACAAAATTTATGGGATACAAAGATTACTACTAGAAACCCGGCCTCTACTAATGGGAGAGCTTCCATCTCATGAGACCTCTTCTAGAAACCCGGCCTCAACTAACACGAGAGCTTCCATCTCATTATCAATATCCACTCGGTGCTAAGCATAATTTCCATGGAATATTTATTAAGTCTTACTTAAATCATGTCTCATGGAAAAATGACCTTGACAATCAATCAAAGTTAGTTCATTAGGATAGCTCTTATTCATTGATTCAACTAGGTGAGAATAGACTTTCAACATAAGAATCCTTTCTATAAGAGAAAACCTTTCACATCATGCTTGTAATTTTTCCATGAGAATAACCTTTCTACAACACAACACAATTAATATTGGTACTTTACTCTCAAAGCACCCTTAAAGCAATTTCATCAATTTCATAAGATCATGCATAAACTCACACTTTGCCCTTCCAAGGTTCAAAGGCATCATCAATCACTAAATCTAAAATTTAATCATTAGATAAGGATTTCATAATAATTTTATGTAATTCTATCAATTCATACATTAGATAAAAAAAAA
The DNA here is from genome assembly GCA_029582545.1 of Solanum lignicaule. Lineage (NCBI taxonomy): Eukaryota > Viridiplantae > Streptophyta > Magnoliopsida > Solanales > Solanaceae > Solanum > Solanum lignicaule. The sequence continues at coordinate 15,790 of JAJOOF010012012.1, forward strand.
AACTCTTCTTTTACAATCAACAACCCAACCTATGAGGTCACAATTTGGAGAAATATGGAGATTTGCATGGGTTCATAAGGAAATCATCATAAAAGCATTGTGAATCATCAATTCATCCATATTTGGACATAATTAAACCATTGAAATTAGAGAATCAAAGAACCAATTTTGAATGAAGAAAATCCTAGCTAATTGGGAGACCATTTGATATTGAAGATTTTTAGATGGCTTCATAGGTTAAAGCTACCCATGGATGAAAACCATCATACCTCAATCACAATTACCAAAGAAATTAATTTTGAAAAGCCTTCTCTTGAAACCCTTGTAGATCCTCCTCCTTCTTCTTCTTCTTATTCTAGCGAGAGAATTTTCTGAGAGGATGAAGTTTTGGTAATTGATTTGAGTTTTAGAAATAATGAGGTGAATGACTTAATTTAGTGGTCTAAAATACTTATATACGTGGTCTAAATTAGGCTAAAATGACATCACTTAATATTAAATAAAACCAGAAAACCCCAAAGTGCCCCTTAAACTTAACCACCAAACTAGCTCCTAGGTCCCCAACCATGAGACCTCACTGACAAACCATGGTTGGACCCACGGTCCGTGCTAGTGAATCATGGTTTGGGTTCTGAGAGCTTAATTTTTGGTCTTGGACCTACTGCCCCCACCCACGGGGCGTCCTGTTGTGGTTCACTGATCTTTGGTAGTTTCCAGGGTCCTCCTGAAGGACCCATGGTTGGTCCTTGGTGGGTTGTACCTTGACGTTCTAAAATAAAACCCTTTTTTTTTAAGTATGGGAAGTTACATCCATGACTCTAACCCTCACGTTAAGCTCTAGCTTAGCCTACTAATTTTTAGAGTGTTACAGTAACAAGTAGACAAGATTCACACTTTGAGTGTAACGACCCATTTGGTCGTTTTGAGTACTAAATCTTTTGATTTCATAAAATACTTTCCGATAGATTCTAAATGGGTATTTTGGACTAATCGTAACTACAATTATGAAATTAGTGGGGGTAGTTTTAATAATTAATTTAGTTGGTGGTTAAAGAAGATATAATTAAAATTAATACAGGATCATTTTTACCACTTTATAATTCGTTATTTATAATAATTAGGGTAAAGAAATAATCTCTAAAACAGAAGGGGGAAGAGGAAAATAACATAAAGCAGCATCGAACGAAACTAAATCGAAAAGGCTTCTTCAGATTGGAATCGTTCTGAGGCAATGAGGAAAGGAAAATCATTGGAGAACTAATTTGCTTGACTTTGGTTCTTCGGTGAAGGTAGTTTATGTTTTATTCTATTTTATAGATAGACTCTTAATAGTGATTGATATGCATTGAGTGATACTATGAAGTTCTCTATGTACTTGATTACATGGTTGTGTGACTTGGCTGTGTGGTTTGTGATTGATCTAAAATCCTGAGACCATGAAATTTATAATCTTGAACCTTTTCTATCGAAGTCATGCCTTGAATAAAGAAGTTTTAATGAAATATTGTTAATGAAGTAAAAAGTGGTGATAATAAATGATAAATTAATGGTATTATTAGATCGGGTGTCGCGTTCTGACATGGTATTATTGGATCGGGTGTCACATTCTGACATGGTATTATTGGATCGGGTGTCACGTTTCGACATGGTATTATTGGATTGGGTCTCACATTCCGGCAAGGTAACATTAAAGGAAAACATATATAAATAACGTAATCTACTCAATCTAAAAGAACTCAATTCCCAAAATAGCTTGGTTTGGAGGCATAAGTCCTCATGTGTGATCTTTATAATGTTGATTGGTTACGTACTTACTTTAGTGTTGTTGTCACTTGTTCATGTTGACTGTTTCTTGCCACCTGCTAAGTGTAATATTTGATTTTATACTATTATTCATTGTGTATTAGTTTCCATTCTGAGTTGGCCGATGATACCTACTCATTACATGTTCTTTCTACTAACCCCTACTTGTGTTTTCTTTGTTTTTCTTTTGTGGAGTGCAGCAAGTGTATCATCGACTTCAACTCACCCTAAGCTCTAGCCAGCCTCCAGCTCATCAGATTTCAGGGTGAGCTACTCCTTCTAGCTCGTGCTGGGTCCTCTCGGTCATGGCATGATATCCTTAACTTTCGGACATAGACTGTCCTATTTATTTGTTTTGGTGTCTTTAATACTCTTAGACTTGGTATTTTTTGAATAGATAGCCTTATTTGATGACTTTTAGGTTTTGGGATAGCCTTTAGAGGTTTATTTTATTGGTTACTCTAATAAGTTTTGAGCTTCCGCATTATTGTTGTTATTTGTAGTTGAACAATTGATATGATTTGGGGTTGAATTCGTTGGTTCGCTCACTTAGGAGGTTAAGTGTGGGTGCCACTCATGACTAGTTTTGGGTCGTGACAAACTTGATATCAGAGCTTTAGGTTCAATGATCTCATCACATAAGGACAAATCTAGTAGAGTCTGTGGAATGGTACGGGGACGCCTTTAATTTTCTTCGAGAGGCTATAGGACTCTAGGAAAACTCATTTATTTCTTTATTTCGTGCTATTACTTGAATCCAATTGGTATCTAGGTGATACAAATTGGTATTTAACCTTCTTAACTCTATTCGTAGAAGGTTAGAACTAGAGCAACGAATCGGACAACAACAACACATGTAAGACAGGGTGTGCCGGAGTCAACCATTGGGGCTACACCTAGAGGGAGAAAAGTGTCGAGAGGCCCTGGTAGAGGTAGCGGGAGAAGGACCACTAGAGGCAGGGAAAGAACGTGGTCAAACTAGGTATAGAGCAGTGACCCCTCCACCGGCTAATGAGGTAGCGACAAAGGGTGATGAGGGAGAGAATGAGCAGATTCGTGAGAAGAAAGCACCACCCCAGCCTACTCCAGAGATGATCAATCAGGTTCTCACTTATTTCAGTGGGTTATCTGATTAGGGCCAGGCACCCCAGCATTTCCTACACCAGCACCTCAGGTTCATGAAGTACAGCATGCACATGTTGTGGCTCCCAACATGGATGCATCCTTGGAAATAGGCACGTTTCCCTGATTGACTACAAGACCCATAATGACTAGTGACCATCATGACCTCTTTATTAAGTTCTTAAAGTTGAAACCTCTAGTCTTCAAGGATACTGAATCTAAAGATGCTTATGATTTCCTAGTTGATTGTCATGAGCTGCAACATAAGATGGACATAGCGGCGCGATTCGGTGTTGAGTTTGTGACCTACCAGTTTCAAGGGGATGCCAAAATGTTGTGGAGGTCTCATGTTGAGTGTCGATCAGCAAAGGCACCACCTATGACTTGGGCAACATTTTCTAGCTTCTTTATGGAGAAGTATATACCCTGGACTTTAAGGGATAGGAGGTGAGATGAATTCCTTAAAATAGAGCAAGGAAAGATGTTTGTTGCAGCTTATGAGGCCAAATATCGTGCATTATCCAGGTATGCCACTCAGCTTTGCTTCAGTTCGCAAGAACAGATTCGCCACTTTGTAAAGTGATTGAGGTCAGAGTTGCAGATTTCAGCTTTACAGGTAGCTACTTCTGCAAAATCTTTTCAAGAAGTGGTTGATTTTGTGATAGAGGTAGAAGGGGTAAAGCTGGATGACTTCACCAAGGTGTCCACATTTAAGAAGTTTCCTAAGGGAGGAAAGTTTAGCTGTTCTTACTCTAGAGGGCAGAGTTCAGGGGGTTATCAATCCTATCCTATTCAATCTTCATTGCAGGTTTCAGATGAGGGTCCGTCGCAGACCAACGAACCATTTTCTGAGTTTGGGGGTTATCTTCAGTCTTCTTCTTCTTCAGAGAGACCTACACTTGACTCCAAGACTTGTTATGGATATTGGGAGGCCAGACATATCAAGAAATATTGGCCAAAGCAGAGTTAGTCTCGATACGATCAGAGTTACAGATCCCCAGTTAGAGGTAGAGGTGGTCTTGGTAGAGGCCGTCATTCTGGAGGACGTGGTGGCCAACGTAATAGTGGTCACCAGTTCAATCGGGTGACGGGTAGGTCAGAACTACTGGAGTGCAGCCCGGCAGGGCAATGGACAGACAGCTAATAGAGTCCATTGTTATGCTTTCCTCGGGAGGCTAGAGGCAAAGACATCTGATGTTATTATCACAGGTACTCTTCTGGTCTGTGATCGCATGGCTTATGTATTGTTTGATATCCACATTTTCTTATGTATCTTCCTCATTCGCTACTGGTCTTGATTTGCATTATGACTTGCTTGACATGCCTATTCGTGTCTCTACTCCTGTTGGTGAGTCTGTGATAGTTGAGAAGGTGTATAGGTTTTACCTTGTGACTTTTATAGGGAGCAACACTTATGTAGAATTGATTGTTCTTGAGATGGTTGATTTTTATGTAATTCTGGATATGACTTGGCTTTCTCCAATTTTTTTCTATCTTGGATTGTAATTCTAAGACTGTGACCTTGGCCAAGCCTGGGATAGATCCACTAGTGTGGGAGGGTGACTATATTCCAACCCCAGTTTGTATTATCTCTTTTCTTCATGTTAAGAGGTTGCTGAGTAACGGTTGTTTAGATTTCTTGGCACATCTCAGGGATGATACTTCCAAAGTTCCTTCAATCGAGTCTGTTTCGATAGTTCACGAGTTTGTGGATGTTTTTTCTGAAGACCTGCACGGTATGCCACCAGATAGAGATATTGATTTTTGTATTGACCTAGAGTCAGGGACTCGCCCCATTTCCATTCCACCTTATAGAATGGCCCCAGTTGAGTTAAGGGAGTTAAAGGTCCAACTTCAAGAGTTGTTAGGTGAAGGTTTTATTAGAGCGTGTGCATCTCCTTGGGGTGCTCCATATTTGTGAAGAAAAAGGATGGTAGTTTTCGGATGTGCATACACAGCAGGCAGCAGAATAAGGTAACTACTAAGAAAAAGTACCACATTCCTCGTATTGATGACTTGTTCAATTGGTTACAGGGTGCTTGTGTCTTCTCTAAAATTGATTTGGGGTCCGATTACCATCAATTAAAAATGTGGGCAACAGACGTGCCAAAGACTTTTTTTGAACCGGGGATGGGCATTATGAATTCTTAGCAATGCCTTTTTGGCTTATGAATGCACATGATGCATTCATGAGCCTAATGGACGGAATTTTTAAGCCATATATGGACCTCTTTGTTATTGTATTTATTGATGATATAATGATATACTCAAAGAGTGGGAAAGAACATGAGGAGCATTTGAGAATCGTATTGGGGTTATTAAGGGAGAAAAGGCTTTATGCCAAATTCTCCAAGTGTGTGTTTTGGCTCGATTCAGTGTCCTTCTTGGGACACATGGTTTATAAGGATGGAGTGATGGTTGATCCCACTAAGATCAAAGCAGTAAAGAGTTGGGTAAGGCCTACTAATGTTTCAGAGGGAAAGAGCTTTATTGGTTTAGCTAGCTACTACCATCGGTTTGTTAAGAGATTTTCTTCCATTGCTTCCCAACGGACCAACTTGACCAAGAAGAATGTTTCATTTGTATGGTCGGATGAGTGTGAAGAAAGCTTCATGAAACTCAAGACCTTTTTTACTACTGCACCAATTCTTGCCTTGCCCGTGGAAGGTAAGAATTTCATTGTTTATGGTGATACATCTTATTCTTGTTTGGGTGAAGTGCTAATGCAGGATAGGAATGTAATTGCTTATGCTTCAAGGCAATTGAAAAAACATGAACGTAACTATCTGATCCATGATTTGGAGTTGGTTGCAGTTGTATTTGCATTGAAGCAGTGGAGGCATTATCTATATGGAGTCCAGTGTGAAGTCTATACAGATCATCGCAGTTTAAAATATGGGTTCACTCATAAGGATTTGAATTTGAGGCCGATGAGGTGGATGGTGTTATTGAAAGACTATGATATTACTATTTTATATCACCTGGGAAAAGCTAATGTTGTGGCACATGCCCTAAGTAGAAAAGTAGGGAGCACGGGTAGTTTAGCCCAATTACAGGTTTCTAGGCGCTCATTGGCTAGTAAGGTTCAAACTCTGGCTAATGACTTTATGAAACTGGAAGTACTTCAGAAAGGAGGATTATTGGCCTGTGTGGAGGCAAGATCATCTTTTATTGACAAGATTAAGGGAAAGTAGTTCGATGATGAGAAGCTGAGCCGAATTCGAGATATGGTATTGCAAGGAGAGGCTAAGGAGGTTGTGATTGATGAGGAAGGCGTCTTGAGAATTAAGGGACGAGTATGTGCCCCGTGTTGATGATTTGATTCACACTATTATTGCAGAGGCTCATAGTTTGATGTATTTTATACATCCTGGTGCAACCAAGATGTATCCTGATCTGAGACAACATTATTGGTCGAGTAGAATGAAGTGTGACATTGTTGACTCTTTTGCCCAATGTCCGAATTGTTAGCAGGTAAAGTATGAACATCAGAGGCCTGGAGGGACACTTCAGAGAATGCCCATTCCTAAATGGAATGAAAAAGAATTGCAATTGATTTTTTGGTTGGTCTTCCAAACACATTTGGTAAGTTTGATTTTATTTGGGTAATTGTGACATGTTAACTATGTCTGCTCACTTCATTTCGGTCAAGATGACTTACAATGCAGAGAAGTTAGCCAAACTCTATATCTGTGAGATTGTTCGATTGCATGGAGTTCCAATCTCCATCACATCAAATAGAGGTACGCAACTTACTTCTAACTTTTAGAGGACCTTGCATGCTGAATTAGGTACTAGATTGGATCTTAGTACCACATTCCACCCTCAGACTGATGGGCAGTCTGAGCGAACAATTCAAGTGCTAGAGGATATGCTTCATGCGTGCATAATAGAGTTTGGTGGTCATTGGGATCATTTCTTACCCTTGGCAGAGTTCTCGTACAACAATAGCTATCACTCGAGTATTGATATGGCCCCATTTGAGGCATTGATATGGGAGGAGATGTAGGTCTCCCATTTGTTGGTTTAATGCATCTGAGGTGAGACCTTGGGGTACCGATCTTTTGAGGAACTCCTTAGAGAAAGTGAAATTCATACAGGAGAAGCATCTAGCAGCTCAGAGCAGGCAGAAGGAGTATGCAGATCGAAAGGTCAGAGACTTAGAGTTTATGGAGGGTGAGCAAGTCTTGCTGAAGGTTTCACCCATGAAGGGTGTAATACGATTTGGTAAGTGAGGTAAGCTTAGTCTGAGGTATATTGGTCCATTTGAAGTTCTTAAGCGCATGGGGGAGGTGGCCTATGAATTGGCCTTGCCTCCAAGATTGTCAGGAGTGCCCCCGATATTTCATGTGTCCATGCTTGATGAGAATATGTTTTATGAGGAGGATCTTGTAGCTAATCTAGATACGGAGGTCCGTATGTTGAGATCAAAACAGATTTCATCTATCAAGATTCAGTGGAAGAATCGGCCGGTTGAAGAGTCCACTTGGGAGAGTGAGGCTGATATGCAAGAAAGATATCCACATCTTTTTATCGATTCAGGTACCCTTTCTTATCTTCGCCTTCTTTGATCATTCGAGGAGGATGAACGATGGGTAAATTGGTATCTAATGTCATGATCCATTTGGTCGTTTTGAGTACAAGAGCTTTTTATTTCATAAAATACTTTCTGATAGATTCTAAATAGGTATTTTGGACTATTTGTAACTACAATTATGAAATTAGTGGGGGTATTTGTAATAATTAATTTAGTTGGTGGTTAAAGAAGATATAATTAAAATTAATAGAGGACCACTTTTACCACTGTATAATTGGTCATTTATAATAATTAGGGTAAATAAATAATATGTAAAAGAGAAGGGGGAAGATGAGAACAACATAAACCGGCATCGAACGAAACTAAGTCAAAAAGGCGTCTTCATATTGGAATCGTTCAGAGGCAGTGAGGAAAGGAAAAGCATTGGAGAAGTAATTTGCTTGACTTCGATGAAGGTAGGTTATGGTTTATTATATTTGATACATAGACTCTTAATAGTGATTGATATGCATTGAGTGAATTGGGAAGTTTTCTATGTAGTTAATTGTGTGGTTGTGTGACTTGGTTATGTGGTTTGTGATTGGTCTGAAATCCTGAGACCCTGAAATTTATAATCTTGAACCTTCTCTATCGAAGTGATGGCTTGAATAAAGAAGGTTTGATGAAATATTGTTAATGAAGTGAAAAGTGGTGATAATAATAATAAATTAATGGTATTATTAGATCAGGTGTCGCGTTCTAACATGGTATTATTAGATCAGGTGTCGCGTTCCGACATGGTATTATTGGATCTGGTGTCACGTTCTGACATGGTATTATTGGTTCAGGTGTCACGTTCTGGCACGGTAACATTAAATGAAAACATATATAAACAACGTAATGTACTCAATCTCAAAGAACTCAATTCCTAAAATAGCTTGGTTTGGAGGCATGAGTCGTCATGTGTGATCTTGATATTTTTGACTTGATACATACTTACTTTAGTGTTGTTGTCACTTGTTCACGTTGATTGTTTCTTTCCACCTGCTAAGTGTCATAGTTGATTTTATACTATTATTTATTGCATATTAGTTTGTATTTTGAGTCAGCCGATGATACCTACTCAGTACATGTTCCTTGTATTGACCCATACTTGTGTTTTCTTCGTTTTTCTTTTGTGGAATGAAGCAAGTGTACCATCGACTTCAACTCGCCCTCAGCTTTAGCCAGCCTCCAGCTGATCACATTTCAGGGTGAGCTACTCCTTCTAGCTCGTACTAGATCCTCTCGGTCATGGCATGATGTCCTTAACTTTCGGACATGGACTATCCTATTTATTTTTTTTGGTGTCGTTAATACTCTTAGACTTGGTATTTTTAGAATAGATGTCCTTATGTGATGACTTTTAGGTTATGGTTATAATATCAAATAGACATTAAAGGTTTATTTGACTGGTTACTCTAAAAAGTTTTGAGCTTTCGCATTATTGTTGTTATTCGTAGTTGAACAATTGATATGATTTGGGGTTGAATTCGTTGGTTTGCTCACTTAAGAAGTGTGGGTGCCACTCATGATTAGTTTTCGGTCGTAACATTGAGATATCAATATAAGATGGAAACTATGGTATATGTGTTCCCCACAAGCTCTTAATGCAGTAATCCTAATAATAGTAATCTTATCTAGTGTTTGACATGAAAGGCATATAAGTTATGTATCCCTAAGTGATTGGTAATCCAAGTAGGAACTTTCACTCACAACTTGGTAAGTCTACGGGTGTGTGCTTTACTAACCCTTACATTTACCCCAAATTAGTCATCATGTCAATTGAGTTGGGTATTCACCCTCATGTAAACTAATTAAAGTCAGACTATTAGACTGAAGTAAATCCTTCACTAAATCTATGTTGTTCAATCTTTTTCTCATTCATTACCCCATTGGTAAGGCAAGTAGGAACGAGGTGAGTTCTAACGTTGCGTAGCGCTAGAAAGACTTCTAAATGAAAAGATTAACAATATATGCATAAACACAATTCAAGAATTACTTAGTTATTATTCATACATTGTTAATTGTTCATGGTTCCCACAACCCTAGTTGTGGATTTAGCTACTCATGCTTGAGAATTCACTATTCATAGTTAGGTTAAAAGAAATCATGAACTTACAATTAGAATAGATGAAAACTAAAATCTTGAATTGAAATTCAAAGTGAAATTTTATAAAACCAACTTTCGGAAATTAATTCATAAGAGTTTGCAAAATAATTCCAAAAGACCAAAACAAAAGTCTCCAATATTGTCTAACTCCCAAAACCAAAAATAACAACTAATATTAATAGTACTTAAGTCCTAAACTAACTAGGAAACGAAAATAAAGAAAGCTGGGTCAGATGTGGTTTTCTACTAATGGCACGACCTACGGATCGTCGGCCGACCTACGGTCCGTGGGTCACCTCTGTGGTTCAGGTACTGGAACTCAAACTTTCTGATCGAATCGATAGATGTGCAGGACGGTCTGTGGTTCAACCTATAGTCCGTCATTGGCTTCAGTGGTTCCACACTTGGTCAGAATTCTCCGAACTTCACCTACGTTGCATCACCTATGGGCTGTCGTTTGACCTACGGTGCGTCATTGGCTTCATCAATTGTTGTTGCTTCCATTTCAATCTATTTTTCTGTCAACCACTTCCGAACCAATTTCCTGCAAAAGATTACATAAAAACATTATATCTAATAACAAAATAGTCGAAGACACACACAAACTCTAAGTGAAATGCATCAAAAATACCGTAAACTCACAGTATAACAGAGTTGAAAAGGTGCAACACACAATCTCAGCCATGCTATTTCTCTGCTTTGCCTTGTGACAAATCCATTCCATCTCTTGATGCCATGAACCAATATTTCGAGGCTGGTGCAACCAATGAAGTAATCTAGTCCATACCTGGTAGCTATAGGAACATGAGAAGAAAAAGTGAGTGAATGTCTCCTCCTCCTAAAAATAGAAGGCACATTCCATAGGAACCTGGATACCAAATTTTTGCAATCAGTCCACGTTGGACAATCTCTGTTGCACTGCTAGCCAAAGATGGAATATGTGTCTTGGATGTGTATGCTTGTGCAAGGTTAAGCTCTTCCAAGGAACTCTAGGGTGTTGCTGCTGCAAATAGTGATAATCTGCCTTGATCTGAAATTTACCTTGTTTTTCGAACTTTTTCATTTCCTGTACAAGTACCCCAGCAGCACTAGTTGAATTGATCAATACTTCTTGACTGTCTATTATTTTCCTTACCACCCAAGCTGCATTCTTGGAAGTATCCATAATTTCCAGGCTCTATTTTTCATATAATAATAGTGAATCCACTTTATCCATAGAGAGTCTTTTTTCATAGATATAGCCCACAATTGTTTGAGTATGGCTTCCTTATTCCAAGTACTAAGTGCAATTATATTAAGACCTCCGGCAGCCCCTAGTTTACACACCTTGCCCCATGCTACTAGTGCTCTCCTTGACATCTCCCCTTTCCCAATCCATAGAAAAGTTCTACAAGTAGCTTCAATCATTTTTATTACTCTCTTTGGCAGGACAAAAATATGAGCCCAATAGCTTTGCATACCAAACAGTACATATTTGATTAACTACAGCCTAGCAGCATATGAGAGTAATTTAGCTGACCAACATCTCACTTTTGTTGTAATCTTCTCCACTAGTGGCAAACACTATTGTATAGTCGATTTCTTTGTTGACAAATGGACTCCCAAATACTTGAAGGGGAGGGTTCCTTCATCAAACCCAAGCAATGTGAGTATATCATTCTTGACTTCCAGTGGTACTCCAGCAACATAAATGGAACTCTTGGTTTCATTAGCCTGCAACCCTGATACATCAGAGAAGTTCTGAAGAGTCTTTTTCAGTAATTTAATAGAGATAATGTCTTCCCTGCAAAACATTAAGAGATCATCGGCAAAACACATGTGCACCACTCCCAATCTTCCACATCTTGGATGGAAGTTGAAATCCCCGTTTCTACCCAATAGTTTCATCTCTCTATTAAGGTACTCCATAGCTAGCAGAAAGAGATATGGGGACATAGGATCCCCTTGCCTCAATCCTCTTTTTGCCTTGAAAGGATTAGTCAGCCCCCCATTGATCTGTAATGATTAACTGACAGTGGAAACACACTCCATCAGCCATTTTATGAACTTATAAGGAAATCCAAGATTGACCAGCATAGCTTTTAGAAAAGGCCATTCTAAAATATCATATTCTTTCCTAAGATCCACCTTAATAACACATCTAGGTGATATCCACTTTCTAGTATACCCTTTAAACAACTCATGGATCAGAAGTATATTATCAGTAATATGCCTTCCTTCAATAAATGTTGATTGTGATTCACCCACAAGACTATTCACCACACTCTTCAGTCTCCTAGTAAGCAATTTTGCAACAATTTTATATAATGTGGAACAGCAAGCAATAGGTTTAAAGTTTGTCACCTTGGTAGGAGAAGGAACCTTAGGTATTAATATGACAGCTGTGCAGTTCCAAACTTTCATCATGACCCCAGAACTAAAAAATTGTTGAACAGCTGCATACAAGTCCTCCTTTACTATATCCCAATTTTTAGTATAAAATTCTATTGGGTAGCCATCCACCCCTGGTGCTTTATCCTTTGGCATTTCTTTCACAGCTTGAAGAATCTCCTCCTTACTAACCTCAACTATCAAAGCAAGTTGTTGTTCTCTGCAAAGGCATAGCCCATCTTTTATAATCTGTGCATTAGGACATGACATCTCCTCATGACAATCACCCATCAATTTACTAAACACAGACACAAATTCCTGCTCAATAGTTGTAGGGTCTGTTATCTTTGTACCTTCTGCAGTTTATATAGAGGATATAGTGTTCTGGTTTGCCCTAATCTTGAGTTATGCATGAAAGTACTTGGAGTTCGCATCCCCACTATCAATCCAACATGCCCTAGATTTTTGTCTCAAAACCTTTTCCTCCACCAAGCTCCATTTTTGCATATCCTGAAGGATCTCTTTTTCTTGTTCAACCAGAGCTTGGCACAATGGTTGTGTGGTTATTTGATCTTGGATAGTCTCCAACAAATTCCTAGCCTGACAAAGCTTTTGACTATAAGTTGACATGAACATATTCCACTCTTTCAAAGCTACCTTTAACCTCTTCATCTTGTTCCAAATAATAGTCATTTCTGCTCCCCTACTTGGCATTTGCCATACCTGCTGAAGTATGTCTTTGAACTGGGGATGCTGCATCACAGTCGTGTAGAGCTTGAAAGGCTTTGGATGCAAAGTAATTCTCTATTGACATTTTATAATGTCTGGGGAATGATCTGATACTGCTGGCTCTAAAAATTCAGCCTCAACATGACTAAAAATCTGTAGCCACTAAAGGTTTCCAAAAACCCAATCAATCTTACTGTATACCCTGCTTGTAGCTTGTTGTTTGTTACACTAAGTAAAGTTTCGTTCTAAGGAGGGTCAATTGTAAGCTATCAACCATTTCCTTGAAGCTAGCTATCTCAGCCTGAGTGACTGGTAAGCCAATACATTCTTAAAATCTCCACTCAGAATCCATGGGCTCTGTATGTTGGCCCCCAGCCCTCGTAATTCTTGCCATAGAACCTCCATTTGGCTTAGTTCATTCCTTGCATACACTATAGTGATCAAAAATGAAATGCTAGCTGCTACATTTGCAACCTCACAATGTATAAATTGTTCATGAATATGGAGGATTTGAACATCTAGGTGTTTCTTCCGCAATAGCCAAACTCTACTATTCACACCATGGGGGGTAATTGCAGCAGTAATTCCAGTCCATGTCTACCTTCTTGAGCACTTTATTTGCATTATTGTCTTTAACTCTAGTCTCTAGGCACCCAAACATATCAATCTTATTCTTTCTCAGAAAGAGAAGCACCTATTTCTGCTTGAAGGGCTTATTCAGTCCTCTCACATTCCATGTACTAATAATCATGGTGGGAGGAATAGGTGGTCAGTCTTCTCCCCTGATATTTCTCCACTTCCCCCAACACTTCAAAGCTATTAGACAAAGTAGTACTTGTGTTTCCAGTAACATCTTTGTGTCCAGCATTGTCTTTGTTTGCACGAGCATGAATATTTACTTCTAGTGCAGGGTCTGGTGGCTCATCTGTTATAGCTGGTCTAGCTTGCCATGTTTTGATATTTCTACGCTTCCTCCGGGCTCTCCTCTTCCTCCTTGGTGCCTCCTTAAACTCATCAGTCGGTGGATCATGAGATACTTTAGCCCAGCATTCTTCATTAGTATGCCCAAACTTCAAGCAATCAGAGCAAAAATTTGGGCCTCCATTTGTAATTCACATCTTGCTGGAAGGACCCATGAGGAGTATCAATTGTAACTATCTCCAACAAAGGTTGATATAGGTCAACTTCAACCAGCACTCTAGCATATGAAACGGTTCATCTCTCTGTTGTATATCGATCAGTGTACAGAGGTTTCCCAATGGCACTCGCTACCTTACTTAAAGTTTCCGCTGACCAATATCCAACTGGTAAACTCGGGAAGTTCACCTATAATGGAATCGTAGTTATACATTTCATGTCAAATATAAAGCTAGCCTCCCAGTTTCTCAGCATGAATGGTTTATTGTGGTATGTATACGGACCATCCTGCATAACCTCCTCTATGTCCGCTTCAAAAACAAATCGAAACACATAGTAACCATCTGAATGGTATAGAATTTGGGGCTTCTGGACAAAGGTCCACATAGTTCTGACATAATTGTCCATACATTTCTGAAATGGTGTATCCCCTAGAACATATCCAATAAGCGTCGTTGCCCAGTGTTCATCAGACTCACGAATGTCCTCCTTCGTAAGTTTTACCACTAGCTTACCATCCCTCATAGTTGGGGGGGGAGGGGCATAATCAAGTGATTTCCCCATCTGAGATCCACGATTTTGCTACACCTAAGGCTCGGTTGGTTCTTTGTCTGAGTAGTGTGGTTAGAACACCTCACACATGTGAACTGAAGTCGGTGTGGGAGCACCATTGCCGGCACTTCAGGTTTCTTCCCATCCCCAATACCTAGCTGGGTACTGTTACATTCAATACTGCTGCAATCTTCATCAATTTCTCCCTTCTCCTGAATGGACTGAAAGGTTAGGGGAAGGAAGTTCCCAAAGGTGAGGGGAGAGAGTACATGGTTTTCCCCTGAAGCTGGAGTAACCATGGTAGTCGCCGGAGCTGCAATGTTACGCTTGCCTTTTATGGTCGGTGCATGATAGCCTGCCTCGACTAATCCTACGCCGAGAGAAAAGTGTGCTTAATATTCTTCATGCTTGTTAATTAGTAGAGGTTCATTACCTCATAAGGTATAGAAAAGAAGTCTAGATCCCCTTGCTTGTACTATTCTTTTTGAGGTCCACTTTTATTTATTAATTAAGAAAACTAGCCATAAGTGCCCCACCTAATGGATTGCATTAAAAAACAGACAACCATGACTAAAATTTTGGCCCATTTTATATGCGTTTTAGTCAGGTATCACTGAAGCACACATACGTGGAAAATAAAGATCTATGTAAAAGAGTTTATCTTTGAAATAGGAGATGATCATATGATTGGTGGATTTCATGGCACCAAACATGGTAGTAGTAGCACTGAGATTATTGGGGTCTATGTGAAGGCCATCACATCCTCCGTGATCACACTAAGACGATATACTCGAAAAAGGGTTAAACTTTCAAACAGGAGATCATGATCGTACATCTGGTGGATTTCATGTCACCAAACATGGTAATAGCAGCATTGAGAGTATTGGGGTCTATGTGGAGGTCATTACATCCTCCATGGTCACACCAAGACGATATACTCGAAAAAAGGTCAAAAGGAAATAAGGTTAAATCAAAATATATTATTTTTATCTGAATAAGTTCCAATTTCATTTGGATTAGTTTACTAGTTGGAGAAGAATTGAGTGCAATACAATATTTTTAGTGATGGCACATATCGTTCTGGTTGTGTCCGATTTCTGGTTATCAGTTGAATTTATTTCTATATCTGGTCGAGTCTCAAAGGAAGAAAAGTCATGTCGTCTTGTTATTTATAGAATAAAAACACTTTATGGAAAGATCACAAACTATAAAAGATAAAGAATTCAAGTTAAGAGCTTTAAGGATGAAGGAGGTCAAAAATACAAACCCAAGCAACTCATAAACTTGAATCCTACAATATTCAAAAATAAAGAATTAAAGTTAAGAGATTTAAGGACGAAGGATGTCTAAAATACATCATATATAAAAAAAATGTTGTCCTGAAGGATAAATATCAAGTTTAATACCTGGAGGGTACATATTAATATCTTTTCTTGTGCCTTTTCATTCTCCTAATAATTATGTGTTCCAATTTTACAATCATACTTGAAAATCGTGCTCGATATTGAGTTGAAAACATTATGTATATTACGGATAGTCTAATAACTCGACCACAACTGTAACCCATGAGAACCGTATTCCAACTGATCATTGATGAATCTCCTTCTTCTTCTTGATCTAGCTCATATGGAGTTGTCGCTTGTGGTATCCTATCATCACCGCCACAACGTTTTGAGAGTGGTAATCCTCGTAATCCATCATTTCCTTGGAATGAACTTTTCTCAAATCTATCAATTTTTTCCGTTGGGGATACATCCAACAAGATAATTATGAGAGAGATTTAAGACTTCAAGAAATGTGAGGGATGCAAGATCCAGCGGAATTTCTCCACTGATTTTGTTGGATGAGAGATACAATGATTCGAGTACAGATAAATTTTGCAATGCCGTTAGTATATGAGCTTCCAAGACATTATGAGATAATTTCAACCCACAATGTTCAATGCGATCTCCAATAATTGGATGGAACTGGACCAGTTAGGTAATTGGACAAAAAACCTAGCCATTCAAGTTGCCTCCAACTTCTGTTAAAGGATAAGAACTCAAGTTGACCACCGAAGTGCTTATTTCCAAGTCCTGAGCTTTCCCAATCTAAAGAAATCAGAAATTGGTCATTCAAGATGATTATTACCAAGGTCCAAAGCCTCTATGTTGGTGAGATTCCATAGAGGTTTAGGAATAGGCCCTAAGAGATTACAATCACTCAAGTCCAAGCCATGAAGTAAAGTTAGATGACTAAGTGATTCAGGTATGCCGACAAAAATTCACACTACTGAGGTATAACTTTAGGAGTGATGCACTACTATTTCATTTGGTTGTGGGAAACTTAATAGTGAGCTGGGGATTGAATGATAAATGAAGGGATATCAATTCGAAAAGGCGAAAAACTCTTTTAGGCGTTTCCCACGTAACTATGTGTGGAAGCCATAGACTTGTTAAATAAGAAGAGAAATTCAGAGAAATGCAAAAAAAAATATCCACAGAATCAAGGTTGAGCTCTCTTAATTGAGTCAAGTTCTTAAGGAGCAGTTCAAAATTGTGAGGCTCAAGTGTAAGCCCATATGGATAATCAGTGTAGAAACAAAGAACATATAATTTTGAAAGATGAGAAATTTCAGAAGGGATTAGACCTGGAAAATTTGAATGCAAAAAATCAATATGTGTTAAGCTAGAAAACTCACCAAATTTAGGTGGAATAAGCGATCTACAGAAAGAGCTTGATCTTTGAGGCACAATTGAGATAAGGATGAGGAGAAAACAAGTTGATAGAGAAAGGGATATAACATAAAAATGTAAGTTTTACACAACCCATTTCTTCACTAAAATGAACAAAATGAATTAAGTTGGTGGAGAAGAAATCAAGATATTTTTGCTTTGTGTGTCTATACAATAATTTTGTGTCGCGACCCAAAGTAGACCCTAGACCTGAAAAGGCATATAAGACCCCCAAGAAGCCCTACACAAGCCACTTAGCATACATCATACAAGATAACATAATGAAAGAGTTCAAAAGACAACTTATCTCATAAACGTTTGACAAGAAAATAAAGCGGAAGTCTAATATATTCTCAAAGCCGTTTATTACATCAAGAGTGATTGGGACATAAATCATACATCACATACATTATGGAAAAGTAAAGACAATAAGCAATAAAGGGTTTGGTCCTCGGAACATGAGGACTCACCACTCTTCAAAAGCTACTAAGGTGATCACTAGCCACGAGGATGTGGAATAGGAGCGTCGGACCCTACATTAGTGAAACAATGTAGGCAAGAGTATGCGTTAGTACAAAGAATGTACCAAGTATGAGGGGAATGCAATAAAACTTGAGACATGATCATAAGGGGACATAATTGAAAACATGAAATGCATGACAAAGTTAAAACATAGTAAAATCATTTAAGAAGATTCATAAATCATGAACATGGTCAATGCATCTTTAAATCATAAAGGAAGCTTCATAAAACATTAGTAATTAACTTAGTTCATTTTGTGGGAAGTTTATCATTAACTGATGTATAGACCATGCGAGCTATAACATGGAATCCAATGTCTACCCCACACTGAAAAGGAGTTTCCTACTTGCCAAGGTAAGTACCATAACTCTTAGCTAAAGTGGATTCACTAGCTAATGTCTATCTTAGAAAATAATCCTATGGTGGCACATAGGCATGGGATAAGGAGATTGCTACTAGAAACCCAGCCTCAAGCTACGGCAGAGCTTCCATCTCAATATCCTCTCGATGCTAAGCATAAATCTCATGAAAGAGTCATTAATCTTAACTTGTATTATCATTATGGGACATGGGTAATCGCCACTTGTCTTATCATAGGATAGCTCCTTAGACCATGTGTGAGAAAACTTTTCACCATCCATGATCTTTTTATAATAGCTTTTTAAGGCCCATAGTCATTCATTTCATGCTACAAAGACCCTACTACTAATGGAAATAGTTTTGAAAGTGTGATATATAATCATTGATGGCACATCCGGATACCATACTAATCAAGACCTAATTTAGGAAAATAACCCGAAAAGCATTGAGAGCAAACTCTCGATGTCATTCATGTCATGTGGCCAAGATTCATAGAACATATAGATACGTTAATCTATAATCTTTACTTGAGTCATACACATTTATTTCATAAAAATAGGCAAGATTTCATAAAAATACATTCATAGATTCAAGCTTCTTCATAAATTCATGTAAATAAGGGTTCATAGTCAAAATTCATAGATCAATGCATGGGTTCACATGGAATTTGTTGAAAATCATGTAATTAAGTCCAAATCATCAAAATAAGATCATAATAAGCAAATAAATCCATACAAATAGAACCCATGAGGAATTAAGTGATAATCTAATCCAATCTTAGGAAATCAAATTGGAGAATTGAAGAAACTTTGGGGACTGAATGGGTGAATTGAACCCATTGATTAATTCTATACATACCTTGATTAAAGCCCTAAGCAACGATGAAGAAAGGAGATTTGAACTTGAAGAACCCTAGATTTTTCTTGTTCCTTGATCTAGAGAGAATATTTTTGGAGAGGATGAATTTGGTCAAGTTTAGGGAATTTAGGAGAATGAATTGAAATTGGTAGTTTTAGGGCTTAATTCACTTTTATATGTCTTGAAATAGGGAATAAAAGGACATAGTTTGGGAACCAAATATTTTTGGGAAAAGACCACACTAACCCGAACATAAAAACTAACGAGGTGCCTCACAAGAGAGGCTTCACGGGCCGTATAGTCGGTCGTGAAGCTTCACCTTCCCGATAAGGCTTCACAAAAACATGCATAACTTTTTACTCCATGCTCGGAATTAGGCAAACTTGGTGGAGTTGGAAAGAATACTCAAAGACCTTTAATGTTATAGGTCATGGTCTACCTAGTTAATTTTTTTCTGAGAGATATGATCATTTGAAGTTGACCAAAATTCAAAGTCTGCTATGTCTCTTTCATGGAAGACTTCACGGTTCGTGTGAAGCTTCATGGACCGTCTAGGCGTTTGTGGTCCTTTACACTGACCTTGGGTGCAACCTCACTATCTGGGTGACTTGTGCAAACCCCTAGAAAGGTTGTCCAAGTCATCACGGGCCGTCTAGGGTACCGTCCAGGTGACTCCTTCCAAGAGGCAGTCCTAGATGGTCTCACAATCCCCTTAACGGGTCGTGGACCCCTACACGGCCCGTTCAGGATGCCGTGAAGGGCCACGGTCCATTTTAAGTTCGTGGACTTACCTGTTTGCCCTTTTTAGCCCTTTCTCAAAGTCCGAGGTGTTACATTTCGATAAGGTATATATATAACAAATTAAGCAAAGAAAATTTACTATGGGTTACATATTCATTTTCAGTCCATTTGAAGTTGTCAATCACATATGCATATTCAATGTGTCACACAAATGAATGCAGGAAATTATCTATAGTTCACATTGACAATTCAAATGGAAGCAACAACACAAAGTTACACCATTTGTATATAACACATGTGTTTTGTCTGATACCTTATTATAGACAAAGATGTCACCAAAAAGTCTTTGTTTTGGGTAACATAAAGAAAATATGAAATACACTATTGCATATTTCTTAATGGCATAATACATAAATATGTCATTTAACTTGGTCTTAACTCACAGTTATACCCTTCCACTTTAGGTGTGCACAAGTAGACACGTAAACTTATATAAAGTTGAACAAATAGACACACACGTCCTACGTGATATCCTACATGTCGACTTGCACAGATTTTTCATCTAGAAACTTGATTAATTAATTGAACACAACTTTCCCTTTCTATTACAAAACCAAAAAAAAAAGATGACAAAAATTTTCTACTTTGCTTTCTCTCCTCCTCAAGATACACATGTTAAAGCATTTTGACCTTGTGTTTGTTAGCAAAATTCAACTTTCAACAAAAGAATGAGAGTTTGTTCCAATGAAATACCAAGCTCAATTCAAAAAAAAAAATTAAATAGTAAAAACACGATATTATGTAGAAGAATCATAAATTAGGATAAATAAAGAGAATAATTTGTTCTCAACTAATGTTTTATAAATAATTTTAATTTAATATGTCATATTTTGAAAGCTGGACAATTACATAGATCGTGAACTTGTTCAATGTTTGTTAATTACTTCTCCAGATTCAGATTTAAAACTATGAAAGTAAAAACTTGTATTTGCATTCAAGCAACAAATCAGACCTGAAACCTGCAATTTTTAAAATTCAAGAACTAAAGTCAAGAGCTTTAAGATTAAAAGAGGTCAAATAGAATCAATTAGAATGGGCCGTAATTCAAATGAATGTTGGAAATTATTAATAGTTCACATTCCCAAGTCAATGCGCGAGTCCCACCACTGTCTCAGAAAAAATATCTTTGTTTTACTCTCTTAACAACCCTCCACACAACTTTCCCTTTTCTATTACAAAAAAATAGACATTTTATCCAGGAATAAGTCCACCACACAACTTAATTGATTAGGACCATAAGAGTACTACTTGGTGTATAACCCTAACAGAAATATTACAATTGTGATAGCTCTTAGGAATATGACAGTCAAGAATGTGTGGTTCGATTATAACTTTATATCTTAGGAATAGGACATCACTTTGCTAATGCATTAAGGTTAGACTGGAAATCTACTCTGAATACAACACTTTACATATGTCATATCGAGCCAATTTTACATGAGAATTTACTTGTAGATGGAGGGAAAATAAATTTTATTTCTCTCTCATTGGTGATGAATAGGATTTCTCTTGTGCTTTTAAATAGAAACATTCCTTCGATCTCTTAAAGAGATGAGAAGAGGGTATCTCCTTGCATCGTGGTTATGGCTCCACTTTGACAAATGATTTGATTGATAAATTATTTGGACAAAATAAATAATTCATTTTCACTTACTAATTTCTTATTTCCTAATATTAATTTATTAATTCACGGAATTTAGGCTTGGGTTGAATATCAACTTATTTTTGGTTTTTCTACTTTTGCATTACTTAAGCATCCTTGTTATTTGTAATACTAGTTTTTGAAATGTTCCTTGCACGTTTTACCCCTATTATTGTATAAAATTTATATAGACCTAACTCTTGTTAATAGAAAATTGTTCACCCATGACTGAAATACTTCTAGCTGCATATTTGTGCATATAAAAGAAACTATTTTCAGTGTTCACTTTCTGCCCAGACCTTTAATTTGAACAACGTTTTTTTTATGATGAGCCGCTTATAAAGATAGAACTATATTAATTTCTACAACTTAAAATTATCACTCCAAAATTTTAACCCCAGATATATTTTTTCATCTCAAATGATCACACGAAGATTGAGGTTTCTTGGAACATAAATACTCCAACAATCATTTAAATAAATAAAAAACTAAGGAACAAATCAATAAGAAGAATGAAGATCAATAAATAAAATATTACATAATAACTATAAGATGATGAAACACAAAGCGTAGTGGATTAATATTTTCTATCCAATTTATAAAGGGAGATATTGGGTACATGAATGGTTGTGTATGAATGTGTTTAATGGAAGTATCTAAAAGGTTTAACAATCAAAGTCATTAAGAAATAGAAAATGATAAGTTGTAACATCTAATCATTTATTTTGTTTAGTTTAATGTCATTATTGGTTTAATTTTTAAAGTTAGTAAGAAAATATTTAATTTAAAAGATTAGTGAAGGACATTTTTGTAATCCAATATTGAACTTAAAACCTTCTCACTTATAGTGATATGTGATGATATGATAACAATCATCATAGAGTGTATTTATAAACTATGCAATGATCATATTGGATCTTATTTTCTTCATGCATGTTAATTAGTAGAGGTTCGTTACCTCATTAGGATTAGTAAGGTAAGACCTAACCCACTCCACCCCCGCCTAACTTGTACTCTTCTCTTAAAGGTTCTCTTTTATTTATCAACTAGTCTCTGGGTATGCACATTGCATGTGTACCTTGTCTTAATGAATCTAAAATTTTAAGGAATCACATAAATGTTACATCAAAAATTATCTTTGGACTAATATGGGAATTCTCCCTAAATTAAACAACAAAATATAGATAACAAAATTGTCATAATAAACTAGAGGCAATAACTCATTACTAACTTAATCGAACGCATCAAGAAGCAGATTATGATGGTGTATATGAGAAAATATCTTAAAGAGGGTACGAATTGGATCAAATATATATAAGTAGTAGGCATAGAGAGTGAAGGTAAAAAAAAAAATAGCATCACATAAATAATTCTTGAGGATACAATCTTTTGATATCATTTAATCAAAGAAGGAAAAATAGAAAGAAGATGTGGATCATCCAAGACACATTAGCATGGAGTATGACTCCTCATGTTTGTTTTGAGGTTTGAAACCAACATCCTTCTCAATAGAATAGATGGGGCAATTCGGGTGGTCATTATCCCACCCAAATGTTATTTTTGTTGAGATGGATTGGGTCAAGATAAACTAAACAATGGGTACCCAAATTTGAAGTTTCATCATAACAATATAGCTTTTTTCTTTTTGAAAATTTTCTATGCAACTGTTTGAAAAAAAGTCCATCAAAATTAAAACATGAAAGAATGAACATCTGAAAATTTTAGTTTTGTTACTATCAAAATTCTGAAACAACAAAGAAGCAAAATAAAATGCTAAGTCTTGAAATTGTAACAAACTAAGGAATTACCTCTTTTTGCAACATTTAGCCCCATTGTTTTTTGAAGTTCCAGTCAGAGGGAGGGAGAGCTCACCCCCTCCCCCATCCTCATTGAATGTTTTGGTGGGTGTAATAATTTTAGTTACGTCAAGTTAATGTTTGTATTACGACATTTATCTTCAATTAGGTGCATAGTTTAAATTGAAGTTGGAGGGGGGGGGGGGGTGCAATAATCACTATGGTTTATGCCTGAAAATTGAACAAGGAGTTTTCTCTCTTTTTGTTGGGTTTTGATTATGATTTTTTAAAGAATCAATTCTACGAGGTCAGCTTATTCAAACCACTTTTGCAGTCGGTTTTTTTAAGATCGGTTTGAGGCCGTTTTTAGTAGTGAACAACATATTCAATATAATCTTACAGTTGAATCTAGGAGGTAGGATGTACACAGATCTTACTCCTACCTTTTCGAGATGAAGAGATTGTTTCTTATTCTCACAAGTGAGTTTGAGGAGGGTAAGGTATACACATATTTTACACCTATCTTTGTGTGAAAAAAATGTTATTTCTAATAGACACACAATTCAAAAGAGAAGTTTAGAACTTCGTTGTGAAGAAAAAAATATGACAACAAAATAGCAATAGAGAAAAATAAATTAGATTTACTCATAGATATACTTTGAGTGGTCAGATAGTATAGGTTTTGTTAAAAAGTAATATATATATATATATATATATATATATGGGAAAATCAATTAGTTTTTGTTGGTGAAATTACAAAATTACAATTAAAAATAAAATGAATAAAATACATTATCTTTGGGCCTCGCATGGATATCTCGCTCTCTTTAAGGAGATTCAAGGCCACAACAACAAATCTTTTCATCAGTCCATCAGTAATCTTCTTGACTTGTCCCCTATATGATACAACACAACCCAACCACAAACGACAACTCAGCAAACTCTGGAGAAGATTGAGTTTAAAGCACCATAAAAAGAACACCTCCCTTCAACTAATACGAACTTTCTTTTTTCACTCACTTTAATGCACTCTATATTTTCTTATACACCAAAACAAAGTAAGACCATCACTATTTATAGGGAGAAAATTCTTTCTTGCAATGAATGGGAAGATTATGGAGTAGTAAATTGGGTAGATAAATGGCCTAGAGCGAGGTTGTTGATTTCCGAGGCATAAAACAGTAGAATAATGAGTGAAATAATGGAGTTTCAATGAGACTTTATGGCCATGGCTGGCCTCATTCAATCACTAAACAAAACGCAATTACTCCCAACGTTTTGTTAACACAAGAGGTTGATGCAAATCACATACCAAACAATTGTTCACATCATTAGCTAAATTATGTGACATTTTTTTCATTCAAACCACAAAACTATGAAATATTACGAGAACAACAAAACAAAAGAAATTTAATACGCCTAAAAATCATCAAATAAACTCGACCACCTTCTACTAAGTTTCACTCATTATTCTCAAAATATTCTTATTTTTTCTTTGTCGTTCTTCTTTGTTTCCCTTTGAATTCATACTACGGATCATTCTTGAATTCGCAAGCCAGCTTATTTCTCACTCTCGCACTTCTCTTGACCGATGACTCACCTTCTTGAGCTTTGTTACGTGCATTATATGCCCTTTTCTCCAATTTTTGTTTGGCCAACATTGGATTACATGTTGCAGGTAATCCACACACAATTTCATGACAAAATAAGGGTTTCTTACCCATTTCTCTCACAATAATGGCTCGGAGTTCAAGTGCGACAGAATACTGAAGAGTTTCATTTGGGTAATAAACAATGGCGTTGTTGAAAATCAATAAGAGATATCTAAAGAAGTTGTTGATTTCCAAGTTCGAATAAACATCTTGTTCTAACTTGTTTTGAATAATCTGTAAATCCATATGCTGCTTAATTTGTTTAAAATAATATAGATCTTCCTGGAAAAATATAAATATAAGTACTAGTAAGTAATGTATAATGCATGTTTTATGCTCCTCATACTATAAATTTGACCTCACTATGAGTTTTTTAAAAAGAATAAAATAACTTTTGGTATTAAATGTGTCTGATACTCCTTTCTTTCTGATTTTATGTGACACTATTTTATTATCAATTTGTTAACTATAAATGACATATGTCTATATTTGAAAATAATCAAGCTATAAAATTTCCATTTTACCATTAGTGAGCAATTTTATAGTCACACAAATATTACAACGTATTTAAGACCACAAGTTTCAAAATTATTTATTTTGTGTTGGGTAAAATTAAAAATATCTTTAATGATAAAAATATGTGAAGTTTAATGTTAATCATGTTTCAACTAAGAAAATAGTATATATATTTTTCATAATAGATTAAAGAGGGAAGAACCTCGCAAAAAATAGAAGACAGGGGTATTCTTTTTAATTGTCAAAGTTTTAGTCCGCAATTGAAGTACAAGTATAAAGATTAAAAAAAAACATATATATTAGCAATTTATTCACCTGACTGGGAAGTCGAGATTCAAAAAGACAACAATTCTTGTGAGATCTCACCACATCAAGGATTTTTATGAAATCTTGATTAATATTCTTTATTTTTTCATTAGATTTATCATCACTTTTTTCCTCATTTAACTTTATTCTTTCTTCAGCTTCCTGTTTGAAAATATTCGGAAATGTTTTCCTACAAAAACCTAGCATAAATAAAGATATCAGTAATCAGATAACCTTTTTAATATCAAACTTATAATAAAAAATGCAGATAAATAATTTCACCCTCATATGACTATTAGTGAAAATTATAAACACTTGATAGAATCCATCGAGAAGAATAAAATATGCATTTGAAGAGAGATGACAAATAATCTTACAGTCTCTTGGAGAAATAAAGATCGTAACATACAAAGAATGACTAGTTGAAAAATCTTAGATGCTCTGATGATTGACTAGCTAAATTTTTATTTTATTGGTGAGGGTTCGACTCCTACCTTGTAATCCCCACCTCCATTTTCCCTTTTCCTAACCCCAATTTTATTTTATTTTTTATAAATAAATAAGAATTTCTAATTTGGAAAGAGGCAATCAATAACATGGTTTTTTCTCTTGGAAGATTTAAGCAATTTGACTTATCAAAAATATAAAAAAAATTCCTTTTTAGTTTTTTCAATGTACCGAAAAATTAATTTACAAACATAAATTTTGACAATAAAAGTATCCAAAACTAATGAATAATTATATGAGGCAAATTATCAAAGCTAATAATCAATTAGTGATTTTTATAAGAAAAACATGAATTATCTACGAAATTTGTTGTTAAAAAGTATATAGGTAATAGTATTGTTTGACAATTTTTTTCTAAATATTTTAACAATGGAGTATTGATGTTTAGTGATAGTGGTTATTCTTTTCTCTTCCTTTTTTTTGGAATGATAAAATTGGAATCATGAACATTTTATTTGAAAAAAAATTAACATTTTAGTGTAGATTGTATCAATTAGTGATACTTTATTTGTGCCCTAACTCCTAATCTTTAGAAAAGATATATATCATGAATATATTTTATGTCTCCTAGATAAAAAAAAAATTAAAAACCATCATATAAATGTGGATCAAACCAAAAAATTAATGAAAACCCACAATTCTTCGAACAACATAAGTAAAAGATAATCAAAAAGGATAAAAGAGGGATTTATGAAAAAGATAAATCATACTTAAGTGGAGTATCCCCTAGTTTGACTTGCTCTGTCCAATAATCTCTATAAGTCTTTGCAAGTTTATCTGCCATCAACTTTATGAATCCACTCTCATCACCATCTTCTTCAGTAAAATTTGTCTGATATAGACTCTTAAAATGTTCTTTTGAACTTTCGTACTTGACCTTACATTCTGCAGACGAAAATTGAAGAATACATCGGCGTCGATAGGAAATGGAATTTGAGAATTCGGCAGCCACCACTTCCCAATTTTCTAATCCATGGCATCGCAGTGAACATGCCAACACCATATCTTCTTCAACTTGCTCCATTTCTAAAAGAAAAGTTTAGTCTTTTTTTAGAGGAACTAAATCACTTGGTGAATTATAATCCAATTATTTTCTTCTTAAAATAGGCATACCTTGTTTTAATGAGTAGTTGCCAGATTTGGTAAAAAACTTATTTTGGTCAAATATTAATTGAATGAGTCAAGACCAGCTAATGCTAATGTGGCAAAAAGAAATAAGTTCTATTCACTTTTCTTAAAATAACTTATTTTATTTTTTCAACGATATTAGTTTTTTATTATGGAATTATTTTTTCCAAGTTGAACTTGGAAATTTTACTCATTTCGTTTTCTAAACAAATCTAAATTTTATTCTTATAAAAATATAGATGAAGTGACCGCATTCGTCAAGCCTCTATTCCCATTAAGACGGACAAACACCTGATGCCTTAAAGGTCCGAGATAACTAACCTATTACTTGTGCTTACTATGCATATAACTATGACAATTTTTAAGTTGTGACAAGTTCATATAGGATGCAGCGATAAGAACACAACATAGGTATATCCAAAAATTATATACAAGACTTTTCCATTGAGGCCACAACTGTAAAGAGACAAGAAGCAACTGAACTATATACATTAGTCTACAAAGCCTCTAAAATATAGAAAATCTTAGTTTAGGATAGGACAAGGCCTCGCCTTACCCTTTATGGTGTATTATTCTGACAAATTGTTGATCCTTATAATTTACCTCTATCATGAATTCATATTTTGGCCAAGACCTTCTCGAATATTTTTTCCACTAAGTCCAAAAGGAGCTACTGTATATCTAAATTGGACTATCAATGAATAGAGGATGCTTGACAAGATTCTAAGCAGAGGTACTTTGAAACCAACCAATTCCTCTTATTCACTACACCTGTTTGATTAATTATTTTGTCAATTAACTCTTGTATTCTAATAATTGCCTTTTTCCCTGAATGTCCACGTTCAACTTGACATCTACAATTATTTTATGTGCTCGTTTTGTTTCAGCCCGAGACTTACCCATTCCTCTTATTCGTAGCTCATTAGTGCACCTGATATATATTTGTTACAAAAGTTAGAAGTCTAGCTACTGAAAAAATAAATGCTATTTTGTTTGAAAATAATCCTATGCCTCAAAATAAATGAACATTTTCATACTCAATAGCATTTACATCTTTAGCCAATTCTTTATAATGATGTATAATCACTTTGTATATCCAAACTCGATATTATCTTACATTTTCAACTAGTTCATTATAGTGATGTATAATGAACTATAATCTACCTTATCAAACTTCTAAGCATAAGACTACTTGTGTTACAATTGGTGGTCATGTAATGTTTCTAAGGCTTTAGACCGATTGTTTCAAAGGGAAAAGGTAGAAGTACCTTCCTAGACTATGACCCAAATTTTAGAGACACATCATAACTAAACTAAGGTCCTATTACCCCCGAACTCATAGTTTTATAATTTTGTACACCTTTTGGCTTACGTGGCATCAAAATATCTCCCACGCGCCTCAATTGCTTGGAGTCACGATGTGTGCCACATAAGCCAAAAGGTGTACAATATTATATATAAAATGAGTTCAGGGGAGTAATAGGACCTTAGTTTAGTTAAGGTGTGTTAATAAAACTGCTATCAAAGATGCTTCATCTAATACTAAGCATCAACGATCATTCAATAGTAATATAACCCAACTATTGAGTTATGGTCGAGTCCCAAGGGACCGGTTCGTACTCAAAATAAATAGAAAAGCATAAACATGCTCAAGTCAATCATAGCTAAAAACATTTACGAAGAAAATCATAATTCAAGTTTGGGGTGACACAAGTGTCAAATATCAAAGGGGGCTTTGTAATCAATTATCTACTAAGACAACAAATAATATGAAAATACAAATATGGAGATGGGATTCTTAGGATGTGATAGGATTATGGGCTAAGGTAAAAAATCGGGTAAATGCAATTAATAGTAAACCGCTGCAAATCAGTGAATGAGCTAGACTTTAGTTGAGGTAAACTTTCTCTCGAACAATTTACCCCGAATCAAACTGGTTTCTCTCGAACACCAATAAGCGGCAATGAGGTACAACCTTCGCTTTAGTCCATTCACTCTCTCGAGCTGAATGTGTGAAAAAGGGTTTAGGGTTCACTCTCTTGAGCAAAACCCATGACAACCCACTACCCACAGACCATCGATTTAGTAATTTTGGTTTTAAAACCTCTCTCGAGCAAGCCAAAAACATGAAGTTAAGATTGTATTTGCAACTACAACCCATTAAATTCAACCACAACTACTGAACTAAATCACTTTTAAACAGAAAATAAGGTATCAATTAGCAATACCCATTAGTTAGCATACGGGAACGTGGTACCCGATCCAATAATTATGCCGGAACATGGAAACCGATCCCATAGTTATGTCAGAACGTGGCAACCGATCCAAGTTAGTTATGCCGAAACGTGGCAACCGATCCATTCAACACACCACAATCACAAGTATATTCTCAAG
Organism: Solanum lignicaule; assembly: GCA_029582545.1. Lineage (NCBI taxonomy): Eukaryota > Viridiplantae > Streptophyta > Magnoliopsida > Solanales > Solanaceae > Solanum > Solanum lignicaule. The sequence goes on from JAJOOF010012012.1 coordinate 45,367, forward strand.
ATCATACATTTAAGTCATGATTCATGGCATTCATCAATCATTTATCTCATTTACAATAAGTGTGATCAATAATGCAACATTCATATACATATAAGTATCATAATGAAGCAAGAACAAACATACATCACACAATCATAGAATCACAACAATCACCTACCTCGAAACAAGCTTGAAAAACTAAGAAACTTGATCCTTCCCTTTCCGGATTTGTTCCGCTCGTTCTTGGTCTACAACAATCAATACAATACGGGAATCAATAAACAATCACTAATTATCCGAATTGCTACCAATTCTTTGAACCCTAGATCATACCCAAAATCCCAAGCATTCAAATTAGAGTTGTTTTCACCATAAATTCTAGACCAAAAACCTCCCCCATTGATAATGACCTACTAGGTTACGTTCTACGGATCAAAAAATGGATTCGGGGAGTTAAAACCTTACCTTTAGCCTCAAGAATGGTGAAAAAGGGCTGAGAACTCGTCTGGGGTCGTCTCCTAGCTCTCAAAGTTGAAAAGTGCAAAATAAAACATTTTTGGGGTTTATTTACGACTTTAAGTCATGTTGACCCCGTTGCAGCGACCCCGCCCTGGCGGCAAAAATCCCGCTCCATCGACTTGCATAGAACCAGTGTGCAATTTTAATAATTTCAATACCCCCATTTCACAACACACCTTTTACCAACGACGCTCGGAAAATACCCTTCACGCTAAGATCAATTTCGGGAGTTCTACTCGCGCGAATTCAATTCCATAAAGTCGTACGAATTCCTTAACAAGTCATCAATCCACCCATGTAATCATAATCATAAATACCTCATCCGATTGTTACCATATTTCCCTACACCTTAATGACTCCGATTTTGTACAAATTTGGACTAGTTTGGGAAATTTCAAGTTGCTATGAAAAAGTTTACCGACCCAAAAAATTTCCCCGTTGGCATTTCTATAACGACGGGAACATGTCGTTACAATAGATACCAATTTACCCATCACTCGTCCTCGAGTGACAAACTTAGGAAAATAGCCTAAGGAAGGAATGAAGTAGTAGCTGAATCAACGAACAATTGGGGATACTTTTCTCGCATGTCCCTCTCGGTATCCCAAGTGGCTTCCTCAACTGGACGATGCTTACATTGAATGTTCACGGATTTAATTTCCTTGGTCCTCAACTTGCGCACATCACGATCAAGAATTGCAATCGGTTCCTCCTTATATTTGAGTTCTTTGTCTAACACAATGGCATCCCGATTTATGATATAATCCCCGTCACCATTATACCTCTTCAACATGGACACATGAAATACCGGATGAACACTCGATCTATGCGCTACCGATCCCACACATTCGAGAACCTCAAATGGACCAATGTATCGCGGACTTAGCTTACCTTTCTTGCCGAATCTCATTAACCCTTTCATGGGTGATACCTTAAGAAGAATATTTTCACCGATTTGAAACGCTATGTCTCTTACCTTATGATCTGCATACTTTTTTTGTCTACTCTGGGCAGCTAAAAGCTTAGCTTGAATACTCTTTACCTTATCTTGAGCATCATTCACTAAATCAACCCCCAAAGGTTTCACATCCCCAGCCTCGAACCATCCTATGGGTGATCTACATCCCCTCCCATAGAGTGCCTCAAATGGTGCCATATCTATGCTGGAGTGATAACTATTAATATAGGAGAATTCACACAAAGGTAGGAACTTATCCCAATGCCCTTCAAAATCAATCACACATGCCCTCAACATGTCTTCTAATACTTGTATAGTCCTCTCTGACTGCCCGTTTGTTTGTGGATGGAAGGTTGTACTAAAAGTGAGTTGTGTGCCCAATTCATCATGTAATTTCCTCCAAAAATTGGATGTGAATTGGGTACCACGGTCTGAGATGATAGAGAGGGGCACCCCATGCAACCTCACTATCTCTTTTACATACACTTTAGTCAATTGTTAAACATTATAATCTATTCTTACCGGAATAAAATGGGTTGACTTAGTCAATCTATCAACCATTATCCAAATAGAATCAAACTTCCCCAATGTCTTGGGAAGACCAACCACAAAATCCATGGCTATCCTCTCCCATTTCCATTCCAGGATTGACATTCTTTGAAGCAAGCATGTAGGCCTTTGGTGTTCATATTTCACTTGTTGGCAATTTTGACACTTAGCCACAAATCCCGCTATATCCTTCTTCATGTCCGGCTACCAATAAATTCACTTCAAATCTCGATACATCTTCGTCACACCCGGATGAATAGAATATTGCGAACCATGAGATTCTGCCAACAATTTCTAAATCAAGTCGTCAACTCGAGGAACACAAATTCTTCCTTTAAAACTGAGCATGCCTTCCACATTAAGAGTGGTCTCTTGTGCCTTACCAATCGCAGTCTTTTTTCTAAGCTCCTCCAAATTTTCATCTTTAAATTGTTTGGCCATGATCTCATCGATGAACGTGGACCTCACTTCAATGCTAGCTAACACCCTACCTCTTTCTGAGATGCTCAACTACATGAACTTAGACTCTGAGGTCTGAATTTGCTTAGCCAAAGGTTGCTTGGTTATATTTAAGCAAGCTAAACTACCCATACTCACCGCCTTTCGACTCAAAGCGTCTACCACCACATTAGCCTTGCCCGGATGGTATTGAATGGTCACATCATAATCTTTAAGTAACTCCATCCACCTTCGATGTCTTCAATTCAGATCCTTTTGAGTGAACACATGTTGCAAACTACGATGATCAGTAAATATCTCACACTTAACACTATAAAGGTAATGCCACCAGATCTGAAGAGCAAACACACCACTGCCAACTCTAAATCATGCGTGGGATAATTCCTCTCATGCACCTTCAATTGATGCGAGGCATAAGCTATAACATTCTTATCCTGCATCAACATAGCACCAGAACCAGAATGTAAAGCATCACAATAAATAATAAAATATTTACCTTCAATCGGTAATGCTAGAATGGGTGCAGGGTCAAGAGAGTCTTGAGCTTTTTAAAGTTTTCCTCGCATTTTTTAGTCCATTCAAATGGTATCTCCTTTTTGGTCAAATTGGTCAAATGAGTGGCAATAGAAGCAAAGTTCTTCACAATTAGATGATAATAGTTAGCGAGCCCCACAAAACTCCTAACTTCCGTCACAGAGCTAGGCCGAACCCAATTCTTAACCACCTCAATCTTTTGAGGATCTACCATTATCCCTTCTTTTGACACTACATGTCACAAAAAAGCAACCGAAGTCAACAAAAATTCACACTTAGAAAATTTAGCATACAACCTTTGTTTCCCAAGAACACCCAAAACAATGCAAAGATGGTCGGCATGCTCTTTCTTGCTTTTTTAATAGACCAAAATATCATCAATAAAGACTATGACGAAAGAATCAAGAAATGGCTTGAACACCCCATTCATTAAACTCATAAAAGCTACAGGCGCATTAGTCAAGCCAAAAGACATAACTAGAAACTGGTAGTTCCTATAGTGAGTTCTAAACGCCGTCTTGGGCACATCCTCAGGCCTAATTTTCAACTGATGGTAGCCATACATTAGATCAATCTTAGAGAAAATTGATGCACCTTTCAATTGGTCAAAAATATCATCTATTCGAGGCAATGGGTACTTGTTTCGAATAGTGACTCTATTCTATTGCCGGTAATCTACACACATTCTCATACTACAATTTTTTTTCTTATCAAACAAAACTAGAGAACCCCATGGGGAAGCACTAGGACGAATAAATCCCTTATCAAGAAGCTCTTGGATTTGAGCCTTAAGCTCTTTAATTCCGCCAGAGCCATGCGATATGGAGGGATAGAAATGGGATGAGTACCAAGTTCTAAATCAATGCAAAAGTCTATATCTCTATCCAGAGGCATACCAGGCAAGTCATTAGAAACACTTCTCTAAATTCTGACACCACAGGAATAGACCCAATGGATGGAGTCTCAATCTCAACATCCCTAATATGAGCCAAATAAGCCAAACAACCCTGCCCTATCAATTTCCTAACCCGAATAGAGGATATGACCTTAGCTTGCTTAGGCTTGTACACCCCTTCCCACTCTAATTTTTCCCTTCTCGGAATTTCTAGAGTTACAGACTTAGTATTACAATTAAGCACATCATAATAGGGGGAAAACCAAGTCATGCCTAAGATTACATGAAAGACTGTCATATCCAAAATCACCAAATTAGCCCAAGTCTGAAAACCCATAAACAAATTACGACAAGCACGATACATATGGGTAACTATGACTGACTCTCCAACTAGGGTAGAAACATGCATAGGGGAATCAAGTATATCACAAATCATATCAAACTTTGAGGCAAATCGCACGGATACATAAGAATAAGTAGAACTCGGATCAAACAACACATTAGCCATCCGGTCACAGACAAGAATAGTACATGTGATCACCGCGTCAGACACCTCTGCCTCATTCTTACCCGGAAAAGCATAACACTGAGCCCTATCATCTTGACGAGCCACTTCCCTGCCTGGTTGCACATTACCCCTGCGTGCATTACCATTTCTCTACCCCAACGGCCTCACTGATTACCTCCTCACCCACCTTGTGGATGCCCTCAACCATTATTACCATTCCCCGCGACTACCACTGCTCTAGTCTGCTGTTGCGTGGAATCTTACACTCATGGGTGGGGATAATCTCTCATTATATGCCCAAGTTTTGCACAATTGTAGCAAGTACTATAAAAAGATAGCCTACTGCCCACTGAAAGTGCGACTCCCTGGCCATCCTGAATCAAATTATGAGATGGAGTTCCTGAATAATTACCTGTAAAGGCGGGCATGGCGGACTGAATTGGCATACCTGCAGGCGTTGGCCTCCCTGAACCTCTGGAATAAGAACCTTGAAAGTTATCTGAATTCTTGGCCTTTTTTTGCCAATGCCTTAGCCTGACCATCTCGCGTCACCCCCTCCACTTTCTTAACATAGTCTGTTACCTCATTAAATCTCCTCCCTGCAGAGGTCATATGAACATTTAATACCTGCAACTCAGAATTTAGTCCCCTAATAAATAAACGGATCCTCTCCTCCTCAGTAGTCACCAACTGCGTATCATATCTAGACAAAGCGTGGAACTTGGCCTCATAAGAAGCCACAGACATACCACCTTATTCCAAAGCCATATATTCATCTTTCTTATGATCTCTCAAAGTTCTAGGCACATATTTTTCCAAGAACAAAGCATGAAACTGGGTCCAAGTAAGTGGGGGTAAAGTAGAAGATCTGCATTCCATATAAACTCTCCATCACTACTTAGCCTCACCTTGAAGCTGAAAAGTCACGAACTCAACCACATGTTGATGGACAATTCCCAACATATGAAGCCTCTCGTAACAATCTAAGATAAATTCATAAGCATCCTCATTCTCAGACCCAAGAAACACAGGAGTCTTTAGTTTCAAGAACTTAGTCAACATTTCATGCTCATTACCAGTCATAACAGAACCCAACAAAGGATGAAAGAAAGCATCATTACCTCCCGTTCCACCTGTCTTGGGCGCAGTGCTAGCTACAAGGGAATTAGCAGGAGCTTGAGTTGCTTGAACAGAAGGAAGCACTCCAGGACCAACCAACTCTTTCAAGAATGACATGATCTGTCGAGCTAACACTGGGTCTATGGGAGGAACATCGGTAGTCTCAGCCTGCACCTCTTCCTCTTGTCAAACCTCCTCAACATTTTTAACCTCAATATCCTCTTCTATCTCTTCATGATGCACAGGAGAGGCCTCATTCACAAGAGCATTCTCAATAGGAGCTACATTCCCAGCAGGTGCTACTCTTCCACGGCCTCTACCCCTAGCTCTTTCTCTACCCATGCCTCGACCGTGACCTCTTGCTGCAGATTTCTCTGCTGGAGCATTGACGGTAGCTATGGGCCTGACGCCGTTGTATCTAGTGTTAACCATCTGGGGACAGAAGAGTGAAAGAGGATAGATACCAATTTGAATCGATAGATACCAATTGGAATCAAGTTATAGCACAAAAGGAGACAAGAGAAAATAGAGAGATTTCCTAAAGTCCTATAGCCTCTCGAAAAAAAGTAAAGGCTTCCCCGTACCGTTCCGCGAGACTTTACTAGATTCATTTTGGTTAATTGAAATAACCTAGGCTCTGATACCAACTTTGTCACGACCCAAATCATCGTGATTGGCACCCATACAAACTCTCTGGTGGGAGAATCATTACTACAACCCAAACCGAGCAACTAAACCAAAACTAAGGCATTTAAGTATACGAAAGCAGGAGAAATACTAAGGAAAGAACTAGAATTCCCATAAACTCTAACAAAAGTCTAACAATAATAAACTAACATTGCGAAAGTAATAACCTAGAACCTGAAAGTCAATGTACCAAAACATCTAAAGTTCAACAAGTCTAAACAAGAAGGGATACAACCCCAAACTAATGAATTAATCAACTAACTAGAAAAGTCTAAGTTCGAAATGTGGACATAGACGGAAAGAAGACTCATGGCAGCCTGGAAGAATTGGCTCACCCTTGAATTTGAACGATCACTAATCTTCTAAGGGAGGTTTGTCAATATATGCCGGAAAATGCCATGTACTCAACAAAAATAAGAGCAAGTGCAGTATCAGTACATAACCACAATGTACTGGTAGGATCACGCAGCTAACCCACTAAGTCTAACATAAGCAAGTCAATACAACATTATAAATACATGCATATATCGAACATATACAATATTATCAACATTTATGAACAACGAAAAACTTCACATTTCTCAAGATACACTATTATGGCAAGTCATTGGTCCTCTCATGGAACCTAAACCTCACATTTCTCAAGATACACAATTATAACAAGTCATTGGTCCTCTCATTCAACCTAAACCCAAACAGTTAGCATACAGGAACGTGGTACCCGATCAAATAATTATATCAGAACATGGCAATCGATCCCATAGTTATATCGGAATGTGGAAATCAATCCAAGTTAGTTATGCCAGAACATGGCAACCGATCCATTCAACACACCACAATCACAATCACAAGTATATTCTCAAGATCATACATTTATGTCATGATTCATGGCATTCATCAATCCTTTATCTCATTTACAACAAGTGTGATCAATAATGCAACATTCATATACATAAAAGTATCATAATGAAGCAAGAGCAAACATACATCACACAATCATAGAATCACAACCATCACCTACCTCGAAACAACCTTGAAACCATAAGAAACTTGGTCCTTCCCTTTCCGGATTCGTTCCGCTTGTTCTTGGTCTACAAACAATCAATACAATACGGAAATCAATAAACAATCACTAATTACCCGAATTGGTACCAATTTTATGAACCCTAGATCATACCCATGATCACCAAGCATTTAAATTAGGGTTGTTTTTACCATAAATTCTAGACCAAAACCCTCCCCCATCGATAATGACCCATTAGGTTACGTTCTACGGATCGAAAAATGGATTTGGGGATTTAAAACCTTACTTTTTGCCTCTAGAACGGTGAAAAATGGTCAAGAACTCGTCTGGGGTCGTCTCCTATCTCTCAAAGTTGAAAAGTGCAGAATAAAACATTTTTGGGGTTTATTTACAACTTTAGTTGTGTCGAACCCGCCACAGCGACCCTCACCTCGCTGCAGCGGCCTCACCCTGGCGTAAAAAAATCCCGCCCCAGCGGCTTGCACGGAACCAGTGAACTATTTTAATAATTCCAAGACCCCCATTTCACAACACACATTTTACCAACAACGCTAAAAAAATACCCTTCACACTAAGATCGATACCGGAAGTTCTACTCGCCCAAATTTAATTTCGTAAAGTCATACGGATTCCTTAACGAGTTATCTATCCACCCATGTAATCATAATCATAAATACCTCACCCAATTATTACCAAATTTCCCTACACCTTAATAACTCTGATTTTGTCCAAATCTGGACTAGGTTGGGAAATTTCAAGTTGCTATGAAAAAATTTTCCGACCCAAAAAATATCCCCGTTGGCATTTCTATAACGACGAGAACAGGTCGTTACAATTGATTTACATTGGTGAAAGGTTTTCTCATCCATGATGAATTGTGTTTAAAAAGTATTCTATGTTTGATCTAAAAGTTGTGGATTAATATAGATCATTGTCTTTCCTATGTTATACTAATATTTGACTTTTATCTATTCCATTCGTATTTAGACTTAGAACGAAGAGAACTTTGAGGGGGAGGCTCAAATTGGATAGTCTCTAGTTTCAACCTTCAGCTCCAAACTACGTGCGCTCGTAGGTTTGTCTTAAATGACCTAGCTAGTGGATCCATTTTTGCAAATGGTGATATGTACGGATTATACCTTGGCAAGTAGATTCCCCTTATTTTGGTATGAAGGATATAATAGATTTTATGATCTACCTGGGCGTGGCCGGCACTCGAGAACCATTGATAGCACCAAGCAAACCCTTGGCCTAGATTAACTCTTAGCAAAAGACTTACTCATAAACAAAATGAACTCAAAAGCACAACTTTACTCAATGTCTCAAAAAATACACAGAATATTTTTAGAAATAAAGCATTCAACTAGCCAAAGAGGCAACTCAGGTCTCAACATAAACAACTGAAAATGAAAAGACTCATGAACTACCGTCTATCTATCTATGAAGCCTATAATATTGTGAGGGATGTCGGGACAAGACCCCCGATCATCCTAACAAACTGAAATAACTAAAGATAAATAAGGGATCCTCCGGAAGTAAGGAGGCTTACCAAATAACTCTGGAACTCAACTGGATCAACGAAGCGCTGGTTGATGATCCTGGTTAACTGTATCTGCATCTGTAACACCTAAAAAATCAGACCTTGAAAAAAATTGCATAAAACTTACATAAGCAGTGAACCACGACAGGGTTCACGGACTGTGACAAGGACCACGGTCCGTTGACCTGCCCATGGTAGGGAGTTGGACTCCACCAGGCCCATGAATCAAACCACGAGACCCTTCACGGGTCGTGGTCTTGATGAAGGGTCGTGGGGGCATCCGTGAAGACTTGGGCAGTAGCCCCGCTAGACTAGCCCTCAGACCCTTAAGCCTAAGTGAAGACCACGAGTACCTTCACGGTCCGTGGTCCTCCACACGGCCCGTGGTAGGGTCCGTGAAGGCCAGCCAATATGCCCCCAAACCTGAGCCTCCAGACCTCAGCCCAAGTGAGGACGACAGGGACCTTCACGGTTCGTGGTCCTCCACACAGGCCGTGGTAGGGGCTCGTGGATCAGACCCCAGAACCCCCAGCTCTTGGACCCAAAACACGACCATCTTCACAGTCGGTGGAAGTGATCGTGGTCAGCCCCGTCTGCAACTTAAGTTAAGGGTCTTTTGGTCTTTTCCTATTTCGTTGGACCCCTAAACTACGTGGTTTTGATTAGTTTTAGTCTTGAAACATAACTAGAACTTACCTAAGTTAGATCTTTCATCAAAAAATTAGAAATTTAGAGCGTAAAGAGAAGGAAGAGGACCAACCCTAGTTCAAGAACGCAGCAAGATTCCATCAGTTCCATCCCCGAAATTGAAAGATTTCACTGTGGAATTCGTCACCAGGTATGTGGGATTTTACTAGTGGGTTCTTTTCACCCATTAGGTCCCTAGAATTCAGTCAGATTCTTGATTCCATTATTAGAACTAGACCTAGGGTTTATAGAACTTTAGCAGAATATCATGAACTAGTTAATTTAATGTTCTAAATCAGATTATCATGTTATTATTCAATTTCTCATATAATATTCAGAACCCTAGTTGTATATATTCGTTAGTTCATGAATTATGCATGCTAGGTCAGATTATTCAGTTATTATAGATAAATCCATGCTTCCGTTTACGAATGTCACATTACCAGTCATAATTGGTGCATTCTCAGTTTACATGTCAGTTTTGAGCAATCTAGTATATTACAGAATTTTAGTCTTAATGTGTTAATTATTTAATCTATTAGGAGTAGCATAATACCGATTTAGACTAGGTTCAGGCACCCATATAGTCCCAGAACTACGAGCCACGTAGGTTGTAAGTCCCCTCTATGGGCATCATTTTAGTGATCACGCCAGCATGCCTCTATACCTCTGGCAGGGTATATTGGGTCATCTCGATGGGGAGTATACATCGGACTCCATATTTAGCTCATGTGATTTTATTATCAATTATTAGTAGCTCCCACAGTTCAGTCACACTCCATTGCATTGACCACATTTCAGTTTAGTCACACTCCATTACATTGACCACATTTCAGTACAATCAGTATTCAGTCTCAGCATGTTATAAATTTGTCATTATATTTAGTTAGCTCAGTATTCAGTATCTATATCATGTTCAGATTATACATCGGACTCCATATTTAGCTCATGTAATTATTATTGCTTGTTCAGTTGTATGTTTATTTCAGCTTTACTCTATACTACATGCTCAAAACCTTTCAAGTATTAACGCATACTCTGTGTTACATCTTCTCGTGATGTAGGTCCAGGTTCTCAGCATCCAGATCACGCTTAGATCAGTTCCCGATCTCCAGTTCAGCAGTATCAGTGGTGAGTCCTCATTCTTCGAGGATGATAGTCTTGTTATCTTTTTAGTATTTCAGTCTTTTAGTTTCAGTTTTGCTAGACTTAGCTGGGAAATGTCCCAACACTTCTAGTCAGTTAGAGTCTATTTTCAGACATAGTTAGATTCAGCTTAGTATTTGAGTTTGGTATTTCTTTTGTATTAAACTCTCACATTTGATATATTCAGTTTTAGTATATGGGTATTCCCCATTATTTCACACTTTCATTATTATTTAGCTTCGCATCAGTTATAATTATTCTTAGTATGCTCATGTCATGCCAGCAGGGTTAGCTTGGGGTCACTTATGATCATTGGTCTTATGTCCGTGTCTCGAGGGTAGCTCGGAGCGTGACAAACTTGGTATGAGAGCACTAGGTTTAAGAGTCCTAGGATGTCTGAAAAGTCGCACTAAGTAGAGTCATTTTCATGGGTGTGAAGTGCACCACATCTAATGAGAAAGAGGATGCAAAGTGTTTTAGGAAGAATCTTCATTTTCTTGTTACTCTTATCATGCGTATGGTATGATCTAATTCCGTTCTAACTCGATGTTCTACGTTTCAGATCATGCCTCCTCATAGAGCTAATGCCAGGAATGCAAATTTCAGGAACGCAAATCCAGCTCCTCTAGTCCCAGATCAAGAAGTTTCGAATGCAGAGTTCAGGAACTCTATTCAGATGCCGGCTCAGAGTGTGGCCAACCAGAACAATTAGCGGGTTCCAGTTCTGGTAAATGCTAATATTGGGTCAGCTGCAGCCAGAGTGTGAGATTTTGTTAGGATGAATCCGCCAGAGTTCTTAGGATCGCAGGTTGGAGAAGATCCCCAAAACTTCATTGATGAGGTCAAGAAGATCTTTGAAGTGATGTAGGTAACTGGGAATGATCAGATTGAGTTAGCATCTTACCAACTTAAGGATGTAGCTCACATCTGGTATACTCAGTGGAAGGAGAACAAGGGTACAGATGCAGCTCATATCACTTGGGATTGCTTTAATGAGACCTTTCTAGACAGGTCTTTCCCAAGAGAGCTAAGGGAGGCAAAAGCTCAGGGATTTATGAACTTAAGACAAGGTAGTATGACTGTCCAAGAGTATGGGCTCAATTTCACCCAACTCTCCAAGTATGCTCCTCAAATAGTTGTTGATTCCAGGGCTCAGATGAATAAGATTCTGTATGGAGTGTCAGACTTGGTAAATACAGAGTGTAGAAATGCTATGTTGTTGGAAAATATGAGCCTCTCTAGGGTCATGACTCATGCTCACCAGGTTGACGGTGATAAGCTTAGGGAAGAGGCTAAGGAGAACAAGAAGGCTAAAACTGAGAACTATAACTATTCTCAACAGAAATCGGGTGGTGGAAATCGCTCGCAGGGTCTGCAAAAATTTTTAGCCCCTGCCCCTTCATCAGTTAGTGTTCCATCCTCCAAGTTCCGACAAGATCAGAAAGGTAGGGCATCAGGCTTTAAGTTCAGGGGAGTGTTACAGGTACCAAAACCTACCCAACTTCCCCTAAGTGTGGTAAGAACCATCCAAGTGTCTTATAGGAAAGGAAAGATGCTTTAAGTGTGGTTAGTCTGGTCACAGGTTGAGGGATTGTCCTTCTAAATAGGGTCAAGGAGGCAATGCTAGTCGAGCCCAGTCTACAACTTCAGCAGCTCCAGCATGTCGCTTGACTCAGCAGGGTAACTCATGTGGTACAAATGGCTGTCAGCGCCAAAATAGGTTATATGCTTTTTAGGCTAGCCAGTATCAGGAAGATTCTCCTGATGTAGTCACTGATACGTTACGAGTCTTTGATCTCGATGTTTACGCTTGGTTAGATCCAGGGTTTACTCTTTCCTTTGTTACTCCTTTTATAGCAGTTAAGTTTGATGTTAGTCCAGAAACTCTCACAGAAAATTTCTCAGTCTCAACTCTAGTCGGTGACCTAGTTATAGCTACACGGGTATACAGAAATTGACCTGTCACAGTCTCTCAGTAAGTCACCTCAGCAAATCTTGTAGATTTAGAAATGGTAGACTTCGATATCATTCTAGGCATAGATTGGTTACATTTTTGTTATGCCTCAGTCGATTGTAGAGCTAGGATTGTTCGTTTTCAGTTTCCAGACGAACCAATCTTAGAATGGAAGGGTAGTAGCATAGCGCCTATGGGTCGATTCATTTCTTACCTTAAGGCCAGAAAGATGATATCTAAGGGTTATCTTTATCATCTAGTTTGGGTTAAGGATTCAAGTTCCGAAGCCCCTACTCTTGAGTCAGTTCCAGTAGTCACTGAGTTTCCAGAAGTGTTTCCAGAAGATCTTCCCGGAGTTCCTCCCGAAAGGGAAATCGACTTTGGAATTGATCCCTTCCAAATACCCAGCCTATCTCTATTCCTCCTTACAGGATGGCTCCAGTTGAGCTTAAGGAATTGAAAGAGAAGTTTAAAGACCTTCTAGATAAGGGCTTCATCAGAGCTAGTATTTCGTCATGGGGTGCACCAGTTTTGTTCGTGAAGAAGAAAGATAGTTCTCTCATAATGTGCATTGACTATAGGTAGTTGAACAAGGTCACAATCAAGAATAAGTATCCCATCCCTAGGATTGATGATTTGTTTGACCAACTTCAGGGTGCTAGTCATTTCTCAAAGATAGACCTCAAATCGGGTTATCATCAGCTCAAGGTCAGAGATAGTGACATTTTGAAGACAACCTTCAGATCTAGGTATGGTCATTATGAATTTGTAGTTATGTCATTTGGACTAACCAATGCTCCTACAACTTTCATGGACTTGATGAACGGGGTGTTCAAGCAGTACTTCGACTTGTTTGTTATCGTCTTTATTGATGATATCCTCATTTACTCTAGGAATGAGGAAGAACAGGCGAATCAGTTGAGGGTTGTCCTGCAGAATCTCAAAGATCGCAAATAATTTGGTAAGTTCAGTAAGTGCGAGTTTTGGTTACAATCTGTTGCTTTCCTTAGGCATATAGTATCCAGCGAAGGGATTCGAGCGGATTCCCAGAAAATAGAAGCAGTGAAACAATGGGTCTAGTGGGTTATTACAGAAGGTTCGTGGAAGGATTTTCGTCCATAGCCTCTCCATTTACTAGGTCGACTCAGAAGAAGGTCAAATTTTAGTGGTCAGATGATTGTGAGAAAAGCTTCGCATAATTGAAAACTAAGTTGACTACAGCTCCTGTTTTGACTCTACCAGAGGGTTCAGACAGTTATGTTATCTATTGTGATGCCAGAGTCGGCCTAGGTTGTGTGTTGATGCAGCGAGGTAAGGTTATAGCTTATTCTTCCAGGCAGCTTAAGGTGCATGAGAAGAACTATCCAACTCATGACCTTGAGCTTGCAGCAGTGGTGTTTGCACTCAAGATTTGGAGACACTACTTGTCTGGTGTTCATGTAGATGTGTTCACGGACCATAAAAGCCTCCAGTATATGTTCACCCAGAAAGAGTTGAATCTTCGCCAGAGAAGATGGCTTGAGTTCCTTAAGGATTATGACATGAGTGTGCATTACCTTCTGGGTAAGGCAAATCTAGTAGAAGATGCCCTTAGCAGACTATCTATGGGTAGTGTAGCACATGTTGAGGAACAAAGAAAAGATCTAGCAAAGTATGTTGATGTTTACGTAATCAAGACACAACTTCCGATGCAAGTGTCTACGATCGTACAATAGTTTAGCAACCCAACCAAGGGTTGGGGTTGAGTCCCAAGGGAGTGGTTTTGAGAATTAATAGAAAAATAAAACTTAGTTCTAACTAGTCGTAGCGACAGACATTAACGATTAAAAACATTGTAAATTAAAATGGGGACACAAAAGTGTCAATAAACAATGGGGGTTTTGTCACTAGTAAGTTAAAAACAGCAAAATAAACAAGGGTTTCTAAGTAATGAGAGGGGATCCTTGGGATGTGATGGGAATACGGGTTAAACTAGATTATTGGGTACATGCTTTCGATAGAAGATTTATAGAGTAATTGTGACTAGGCTAGACTTTAAGGGGGATAAGCTCTCTCTCGAGCAACTTACCCCGTTTCAAATGTGTTCCTCTCAGACTCCCACATGCTGCATGAAGAACAGCCTCCGCCTTAACCCACTCACTCTCTCGAGCTGAGTGTATCGACATGGGACTAGGGTTCACTCTCTCGAGCTGAACCTCGTGTCGATCCACTCACACTAGCCCTCAATCTAGTGGTCTTAGTTTTACTACCTCTCTCTCTCGCAAGCCGAAAACACATAAATAAACTTGTATTTGCAACTACAAATTCATTAAATTCATCCACAACAACTAAACGAAATCACAATTAAACTACTATTAAACTATCAGCAAGCAAGACCTAACAATTATCTTAACCCATATTCGCTAAATCACACCCTAAGAATTGAGGTTTTTAGCCACACATCAAGAGATAGAAATTTATACCTAAATGAGCTTGAATTCAAATGTGTATGAAGATTTAAGTCTTGTCACAGACCAAGAATGAAGAATCCAAGAGACCAAAGTCCAAATCCATGGAGATGAAACCCTTTTTTTCTTCAAGTCTTCAAAACCCTCTCAAACTCAGAGCAAAAATATCAAAAAGTACTATTCTATATGAAAATTATAATAATTGTTCGACTCTTAAAACTACAGCTCTAACTAGTATTTATAGTTTTCACAGATTTGTGCTGCAGTGGATCATTCAGCGTCGTTAGTCGGAATCGTCAATCAACTCGGTGATTTGCCCTTTGGTGTTGTTCATCGTCGTCTTGCACCATCCTTCAGCATCATGTGCTTTGGGTCATTGGGCGGCATGGTACTGCTTAGCGGAACTTCTCGGCGATACGCCGACTGCTCCATTTTTCTGCCAACTTGATCCTTTCCTTCAGGGATCAGCACACTGGAACAAAAGGCGAAGTAAGACCCTTCGGCAACTCGCGAAGTGGACTCGGTGATCCTCAGGCCTCCATTTCTTCGTTCTTCTTAGCCTTTTCGTTCTATTTTGCGACGTAGCGTCCATGCTTTCCTTCAAACATCAAATACGTGAAACTTAAAGGTTTTCATCAGATATTGAGATAAAATAAGCATTTGAGAACACAATTTCTATTAAAATATAGCCCAAAATGAGTCCAATTTGTGGACTCATCAACACACCCAACTTAAACTTTTGCTTGTCCTCAAGCAAACTCAAGTTCAGCCGTTCAAAAAGGGTGTCTCGAACAGTGCTACACAAGACTCAATCATGAATGCACACAACAAGACTCAATTTACTTATGCAAAGATCAAATGTGCACTCAAAGATTCAAGTTGTGACTCACCAATATCAACGAATCTCATGCTCACAATACTTGCTTCAAATGCAAGTTCAAGCTCAACTATAGTGTTCAAATGCCCTCACACAAAGAATGATTCCATATTCGCACATAATGATTTAATCATTTAGAGTTCAAGAATCACATGGAACGCTCACACTCACAAAGATGAAAACAATGCATGCTTTCACCTATAGGCTTGCCCGTATTTTACAATCGACATTTGTTTTAGCTCACTCAAGATCAAAAAGGTCTTTTTAAGGCTTGTAATGAGGCTGAGTGCACAGGTATGGTCATTTAGGCTCAGTGACTTTCATCCTCATGAAATGTGGTGCTCTCAACACTTACTTTACTTTTTCCTTCATCATTTTCATTAGTGCATCATAGGTCATCCTATTATTCGCTTCCCATGAATTGTTTGGAAACCCCATTTCTTTTGTACTTTATTCCACAACTTTCTTTTTCATTCTTTTTCTTTTTCTTTTTCTTTTCTGTCTTTTCTCTTTTCTCCTTTTTTTTTATATGGAGGGGTTCTGTTTTTCTCAAAACCATGGGTAAGAAGAAACTTTTCTTGCGCTTCTTGACTTACCCCTATCTTTTCACCACACCCCCAATTTAGGCTTTTGGCCTAAGTTGGCTATTCAACTAACCACAACTTCATGAGGATTATGGGTGATGGATAAAGAAAGGTCATTGTTTCCATCAAGTTTCTTCCAAAGAAAGGTAAGGTTCAAAGGGTGTTCAAGAGAGAATCACATGCTCACA
This sequence comes from Solanum lignicaule, assembly GCA_029582545.1. NCBI lineage: Eukaryota > Viridiplantae > Streptophyta > Magnoliopsida > Solanales > Solanaceae > Solanum > Solanum lignicaule. Next base: position 62,021 of record JAJOOF010012012.1, read on the forward strand.
AGGTAGGTCACAAAAGAGGTATATGTCAAATTGGCTCACAGTCGTAAAAGTTTCCTAAGATCATATCAAGAGATAGCATCACTTAGTTGAACGGACCAATGGGGCAAATTCTAGGATTTATCATGCATGTTTCAAAGTAAGCTTATCACACTAGGCATTGACACTATAATCAAACAAGACTCCGCACATTTTCTAGTGTGCAATGGCCATCACAGGAGAATCGATTTGATAAATGCCTAATCACAACGAGATGCAGAGAGTTCACATATTGTCTATGCAACTTCATTGGTCTCATCGTAGCCATGCATTCATGTTCATTCGATTGCAAGAACTATTTAAGTTATCGGTATTTATTGAACCGAAACCCAAATTTGCCTAAGAACAACCACATTTTGAGTATACACAAGAGGTGGCAAAAATTTACAAAAAATTTAAAAATTTTCGGATGGGTCAAAATCATTTTTCAATTATAACAAAAAGAAAGCCACAAGCTCAAACATTCACAAAATAGTATATAACATCAGTTAAACAGAACAACCCAAATATAAACACAAAACACAAATAATAATAGTAGTCGCACAAAAGGTAGGCTTCACCCCACCATAATACAAAAACTATTTGTCCTCAAATGCATAAAACAATAAGTCAAGGTTCAACTTAGAGAAAGACAGAGAGAGGGCTAGAGAATAATCCTGGTTAAGCATCTTTTCCGTCTGTCGGGGCGGCATGTTTCCTCTTGTGACTTTATGTCTGGCTATATTTGTTGCTTCGAGTTATAGTCCTTCAACAAATTTGCATTACAAATAAGGCGAGATGGGGATGTTAAGCGGATTGCTAAGTGGTTTAGCGAGCTCTACACAGCTTCGCTAGGCAGCCCAATGCACCTATTTTCAACCCACATTCTCGAATGCTTCACAACCACCTTTTTGCGCTGACCAATTTAAAGTGCAATCCATGTTCCAAGCACAAATTGATAACTAAAACACTTTAGGTAATGCAGGAATATATGGAAATTAGTGTGCAAAGATTCCGTTGGAGGAATCAAAGCGTGTAAAAGTGAACAAGTTGTAGAATTTTAAACCTTTGGCTCGCAAACCGTCCAATTCATGCTCATTCAGCGACAGTAGTCCTGATTGTTGAGTCAATCAGCATTTCATAGAACAATCATTTACTTCATCGAGTTTTACAAAACTTTCCAAGCAAATTTGGACGTTTAAACGGCGGTAAACATTGGGGTCGCCGACATGGTTGGCGATTCGCCAATACTTTCCTGGGCTCACCGAGCTTTACAGACTCCAATTTGAAGCTATCTTGAGTCAAACGGCAAATATGATTAGGTACGCCAACCTCTTTGGCGAGTCGCCGACTGGACCTGTTGCTCGCTATCAAACATTTTTTCTAACATCTTCTCACACTTCAACTTGTATAAACAACACACTATTATTTTACCAATACGCAATTATAAAATATTAAGGGGTTTTGGGTTGCCTCCCAAATAGTTCCTTAGTTAACGTCGCGGCACGACGCAAGTCAGCAACTATTCTTCATCCTCGGAGTCGCACATGTTATAATTAGGTGAGTCCTCGGTGAATGGTGGGTAATGACCTGATATCAAATGGTCGATTAGAGCATCATGTAGCTGAATAGTCATGGAGTGAGAGGTTGATGCTTCATTTAGTATTTCGATGTTTTCCTTCATCTCATTCAACATCTTCTCCAGTACCTCATTTTTTTGCTGAATGAGTGAAAGAGCTTCATCATCTTGCACATCTCCCTGCTTCTTCCCATGTTTACACTCTCAGAGGGAGAAGTGTTTTCCTTTTCCCATGGCTTGTACTTCTAATTACGTAACTCGATTGGATAGAACATCCAACTAGGTGACTAGTGCGTCCCACTCCTGCTTATTTTTGGCTTCTTTGTTGGCTTCTACCATGCCATCAAGGAGTTTTTCTACGACTTCATAAGGCTGGTTTAGCATACCGCCCTCCCAAAGTTGATCGGCTATACTTTTATTCTCGGATCCAAGACCTCTATAAAAGCACTCCAGTAGCGCCTTGTTTGTCATCCCATGAGATGGGCATGGTTGCAGCACCACTTGAAACTTCAGGCACATTTCCTGAATTGTTTCATCCCCTACCTATTTAAATGTCAGGAGGTTATCCCTGAGGTTCAATAGTTTCAAAAAGGGATGATCCGTGTGATATCCATAATGATTCTCCATCCTTAGTTCCCTACTTTGATATTCAAACAAACAAAACAAAACTACAATTTAGATTAGTAAAACTAAAACTAAGAAGAATAAAAAATTCTACTTAATTAATAATTCTCAAATAACACCACTCCACGGAAGTAGTGCCATTTTGTTGTTTGCGAAATCAAGACACAACTTCTGATGCAAGTGTCTATGATCGTACAATAGTTTAGTAACCCAACCAAGGGTTGGGGTCGAGTCCCAAGGGAGTGGTTTTGAGAATTAATAGAAAAATAAAACTTAGTTCTAACTAGTCGTAGCTAAAGACATTAACGATTAAAAACATTGTAAATTAAAAGGGGGATACAAAAGCCTCAATTAACAACGGGGTTTTGTCACTAGTATGTTAAAAACAGCAAAATAAACAAGGGTTTCTAAGTAATGAGGGAGGATCCTTGGGATGTGACGGGAATACAGGTTAAGCTAGATTATTGGGTACATGCTCACGATAGAAGATTCATAGAGTAATTGTGACTAGGCTAGACTTTAAGAGGGATAAGCTCTCTCTCGAGCAACCTACCCCGTTTCAAATGCATTCCTCTCGGACACCCACTTGCTGCATGAAGAAAGGCCTCCACCTTAACCCACTCACTCTCTCGAGCTGAATGTCTGGACATAGGACTAGGGTTCACTCTTTCGAGCTGAACCTCCTGTTGACCCACTTACACTAGCCATCAATCTAGTTCTCTTAGTTTTACGACCACTCTCTCGAGCAAGCCGAAAACACATAAATAAACTTGTATTTGCAACTACAAATTCATTAAATTCATCCACAACAACTAAACGAAATCACAATTAAACTACTATTAAACTATCAGCAAGCAAGACCCAACAATTATCTTAACCCATATTCGCTAAATCACACCCTAAGAATTGGGTTTTTAGCCACACATCAAGAGATAGAAATTTATACCTAAATGAGCTTGCATTCAAATAGGTATGAAGATTTAAGTCTTGTTACAGGCCAAGAATGAAGAATCCAAGAGACCCAAGTCCAAATCCTTGGAGATGAAACCCTCGCTTTCTTCAAGTCTTCAAAACCCTCTCAAACTAAGAGCAAAAATATCAAAAAGTACTATTCTATATGAAAATTATAATAATTGTTCGACTCTTGAAACTACAACTCTAACTAGTATTTATAGTTTTCACATATTTGTGCTGTAGTGGATCATTCGGCGTCGTTAGTCGGAATCGCCGATCAACTCGGCAATTCACCCTTTGGTGTCGTTCATCGTGTGATCTGGGTCATTGGGAGGCATGGTACTGCTTCACAGAACTTCTCGGCGATGCGTCGACTACTCCCTTTTTCCGCTGACTTGATCCTTTCTTTCAGGGCTTAGCACACTGGAACAAAAGGCAAAGTAAGACCCTTCGGTGACTCGCTAAGTGGACTCGGCAATCCTCAGGCCTTCATTTCTTCGTTCTTTTCAGCCTTTTCATTCCTTTTTGCGACGTAGTGTCCATTCTTTCCTTCAAACATCAAATATCTGAAACTTAAGGGTTTTCATCAGATATTGAGAAAAAATAAGCATTTGAGGACATAATTTCTACTAAAATATAGCCCGAAATGAGTCTAATTTGTGGACTAATTAGATGTTCACGGGCCTGCTCGTTTAGGAGTTCATCTTATGAGCATATCAGATGGTGGTATGACAGTTCAAAATGGATCAGAATCTTCTTTGGTAGGTGGTATGACAGTGATCTGATATTGCCCCAACTTAAGGGTGCAGGCCATCAACAAAGAGTTGAGGTTTTCTCCCAAGGGGGAGATGGTGTGCTTCGCTATCAGGGCCGACTATGTGTTCCTAATATGGGTGAGTTGAGACAACAGATTTTTGCAGAAGCCCACAACTCCAGGTATTCTATTCATCCAGGTGCCACTAAGATGTACCATGATCTGTGGGAAGTCTTTTGGTGGAATGGCATGAAGAGGGATATAGAAGACTTTGTGGCTAAGTGCCTCAATTGTCAGCAAGTGAAGGTAGAACATCAGAAACCAGGGGGTATGTAACACCCCAGAAATTTTTTTTGAACTAAGACTTGAGCCATCCTTCGTTGTGAGTAGGATTTTACCAAGGAATTAAAATTGTTAAGGTCACTAGATGTAGCACCTTGAGTTCCAAAAATAACTAAATTAGAATTAGCAAAATCTGAAATTTTACAAGTTAAGCTAAGTATTAGTTTTGGGTTGAATTCAAACGAGCATAACTCCTAGCTCATAATGATTTAGGCGTTCTACTAGTTACCGTAGGAAAGATATTTGAATTATCTTTCCAACGCCGCCTAGTTTGATAAGTTTCGAGGTCGGATGAGTGAGCTATGACCTTTTGAAGTTAGGCTGTCCAGTTAAGGAAAGTCAAAACCGGGTTTTAGAGGGGTATTTTGGTCTTTTCCTTACCCAATCAGATTTAATTCGGTTTTAGTAATATTTTAAGGGTCTAATACTCTTAGGTTCAGTTTTGTAATCCTATTTTACGCCTAGGGTTTTAGTTGAGAGAAAAGAAGAGAAAAGAGGAGAGGATCAAGTGTTCGTCAAGATTCTTGCATCTTGTTGCGGATTTTCACCATGGATTTAATCCCTAAGAGGTATGTAAGCTTTCATAGTGTTGGGTTCTTTCACCCACACGACAATCATGATTTATTCAGCGTTATTTCGTTCTTGAAATTTAAAGATTAGAGTTCTTGATGAGTTCTTGATAAGTTTTCTTGAAGTTTCATTAAGTTTTGAAGTAAGATTCTGCTTATGTCAACTTTAAATGACCATATCTCTTAGAATATTAAGAGTTACGTGAGCCATAACCTATCCAATTAAAGGTAATTGAATCTACTTTCCAACCCCACCAGTTTCACTTCAATCCAATATCTGAGAAAAACGTTATGACTATTTTAGTAACCTATACAGTGCTGTTACGAATTAGCCAATGGGAAAATATTGAAAATAATCGTTTTTGTCTTTTTACCTCCAAGAAAACCATCAACGAATTTCTTGACTAATAAAAGGCTCAAACCAATCAGATTTTCATCTTCACTAATGAAAATCATAATTCTTGGCCATAGAGATTTCAAGAAACTAATTCAAGAATCTCAAGAAAGGTTTTCTTGATTG
>JAJOOF010012013.1:0-70400 GCA_029582545.1 Solanum lignicaule
AAATGTTTTCTTGGTAAAGAAAGTTTTAAATTCCTTATGGTTTTAGTGTCTATGCGATGAATGAATGCTAAGAGGCTTGTATTAGACCTCTTCGAGGTCGAGTACGCCGGTTACGACTAGGGGGTGCTCCCGGGTCGTGACAGTGGGTCAACCTATGATCTGTAGGTGGCCTCCATTGGTGGCACCTGCAACTTCTAAAAATCTGCATTGTCACTTTTAGAATATGGGGTGTTACATTATCTCCCCCTTGAGAACATTCGTCCTCGAATGAAGACTAAACTAGCTAGGTATGGAAGGAAAGTACTGCAAACCCTACCTCTATGTACTGGAAACAGTTCCAAGAACATGCAAATACGCTGAAAATGCAAGTATAACTCAAGGAACATGATACTAAGACTAAATTTATGCAAGAGTAAACTGAGAGACTAGAAAGGAAATATAATCTCAAGCTGGAATGGAATCGGAAGGTAAGAGATGAGGATACTTGGCCTTCATGGTTGCTTCTGCTTCCCAAGTAGCTCCTTCTATGGACTGACTGCTCCACAACTCCTTAACTGAAGCGACTTCTTTCTTTCTCAACCTTCGAACCTGACGATGAAGAATTTCAATTGGCACCTCTTCATAAGTGAGACTATCCTTCACAGCCACACTTTCTAATGGAACTATAGATGTTGGATCACCCACACACTTCTTCAACAAAGAAATGTGAAAGACTATATGGACTGCTGCTAGTTCTGCTGGCAACTCTAACTCATAAGCCATTTTACCAATCCTTTTCAAGATCTTATAAGGGCCTACATATCTAGGACTGAGCTTCCCTTTCTCGCCAAATGTCATCACCCTATTCATAGGTGATACTTTGAGAAAAACCTAATTATGGATTTGGAACTCCAAGTCCCTTCTCCTTACATCTGCATAGGACTTCTGACGACTCTAGGTTGTCTTAAGTCTATCTCTGATGGGTTGAACTTTCTCCATAGCATCATAAATCGAATCGGGCCGTAACAAGGCTTTGTCACCTACCTCAAACAAACCAACTGGAGATCTACATCTACGCCTATTCAATGCCTCATAAGGGGTCATCTGAATACTGGAATGGTAGCTATTATTGTATGCAAACATTATGAGAGATAGGTGATCATCACAACTACCCTTGAAGTCGATCACGCAAGCTCTAAACATGTCTGCTAAGGTCTGAATGCTACGCTCTACCTGTGTCACAACTCAAGGGTACCACCTAGATGTAACATGGCACATAGGACCCCAAAATGTACAATGTAAGATACTTAGCATATCACAACATAAGTAAAGAACAATAGATACTGAAACACATTTAGAGTCTTAAGAATTTTTTTCATAAAAGAAAAGCGGAAGTCTAGACTTGTCGAAATTAGCCATCTATTACAATTGAAGTATCATATAGGGGCACAACCCTTACAATATAGTTCTCAAATGAAAGTACAAGAAAGGAAACCAAAAAATCAGCATCCATCCTCGAACCATGAGAACTCACCAAAAGCAAGGAGAATAGTCGATCCAAGCTTTGACCAAGAAGGAGATCACCTCAAGAACCAGACCCTACACTTATGGGAAAATGTAGAAAATATGGGTTAGTACAAAAATTGCACTAATTATGATAGCCATGCAAGAAATCATTGAATATATGCTAAAAATGACATTTTGGTTGAAAACCATGCACTTTACTAAGTTTGAACTCATCATGAATACACTGCAAAACATAAGTCATAAGCCATATTGTCATGCATAAATCATCATATCATAATGACAACATATCATACGTACCCTCAAAGTCTACTTGTGCAATGCATAAGTCAGATCACATAATCCTACCTATACTAAGCAAAGCTTCTTGAGTAGCTATGGTCTATAAATAATATTCTTGTCCATATTAACACATTAGGGAATAAGCCTTAACTGACATAGACCATGTGAGCTAAACATGGAATCCGGTGTCTACTCCACACCAAAAATGGGTTGTCCTACTTGCCTAAGGTAGAACTATACTTTTAGCTTAGGTGGATCCACTAGCTAAAGACCTATGTGGGCACATCGTTTATGGGATAAGGAGATAGTTAATAAGGTATAAGGTTTCCATCTAGTGAGATAGCTACTTTGGGAACCCGGACTAAACTAATGTATAAGGAACCCATTTGGAAAGCCGGACTCAACTAGTGTAGAACCTTTCAAGGGGGAAGCCAGACTAAACTATCATATTATCTTCCATCACATATTCATATCCACTCCGTTCAAAGCATTGATTCCCATAGATTACATATTAAGTCTTGACATAAGTACATATTCATGGAAGGGTGTCTGGACACTCAATCCAACATAATTCATACTATAGATCATAGATTCAAAAGGTGAGACTAGTCTTCCAACCTTAGAATCACTAAATGTGACAAACCTTTCACATCATGTCATATTCAAAGAAAAGTGTGTACATGAGAATAATAATCCAACGAACACAATAATTAGGTCATAATCATACTCAGTTTACTCTCAAAGTGATCTAAATGCATATACATAACCCTCATAAACATACATAATTCTCATGTTTTACCCTTCAAGGAACATAGATCACATTCAATGAACTTATCTGGAATTACTACATTAGACATATATGATAGCATGATTTCCTAATACTCTTCTTTCTACAATTCACCCACACTTTGAGATCCATTTTGGGAAAATAGGGGAATTCATGAGTTCTTGGGGGAATTGATCATAAATCAACAATAAATCATTAATTCAATCATAATCCATCATAAATCAAGCATTAAAAACGTTTTTTGAAAGAACCCACAAGATTGAAGACAAACCTTAACTTTGGGTAAATTAAATTTGGAGGGACTCCTTGGATGGAGATTATCCAAGGATGAAGAACTACCATATCTTATTAATGATTCTCCAAAGAAATTGAGTGAAATTGCCTTGATTCTTCAAGCCCTAGCTCCAATTTTACTCTTTTTCTTCCTTGAGTTTTAGAGAGAGAAATTTTGTGTAGAAGATGAACTTTGGGGAAAATATTTGGGTGTATGGAAAATATGAAGTAATTGGGAGTATTTTGACTTAAAAAGAACTATATAGTACCCCTAAACTTTCCCAAAACGATTCCACTTCAATTGGACTTAAATGTGAAAACCCCAAAATAACCCTTAATTTAAGTGGGCTACCAGGGACCACGAGGAGTTCCATAAGCCATGGTCATGACCACGAGGGGTTCCATGAGCCATGGTCATGACCATGAGCCGTGGTCTTGTGGCAGTAGCTAGGCATCTTTTGCCTTAAGCTCACACTCCCAAGGCAACTCCACGAAGGGCTCCACGAGCCGTGGTCAAGACCACGAGTTGTGGTCTCTCTCCTTGGCCTTGAGGAAGTAGCTAGGCCAAGCCACCCTCAATGGTCATCCCACTAAGGTAAGACCACAACCACTCCCACGAGCCATCTAAGGCTTCACGAGCGGTGAAGTGGCTCTTGAGGAGGGGTCACTTTTGAGCCAGCCTAAAGAGGTTACTGCCTCCACCTCCACGAGTGGTACAACGACTCATGGTATCCACTACGGGTCATGAAGACCTTCGTGGTCTTGGTGGGCAGTGCCTTGGCAAAAAATAGGTAGCCTTGGCCCTTGACCTTCTCCCTTGACGTTAACCTCACATTTAAGTTCTAGGTCGTCCACAAATTTTTTGGAATGTTACAATATCTCCCCCTTGGGAAAATTCATGCTTGAATGAGGATCTAGACACCTTACGGAATTAAAGACTCAAGACTAGCAGCCCATCATGCATGAAACATCAAAATAATGCACAATCGAAAAGAAGGAAACACCAACGTCTTCTCAAAACACATTCAATGCAATACAAGGGAGTAGGAACTACATCTAACAACCTAAAATGCATGAAACTCAACATTTCTCATATTCATTGGAGGAACTACCTTCTCCAACTAAGATAATGCTCAACACAACATCATGGAGCCAATATGCCAATACTCTCATAGAGTCAAATAGGTAACTCATACTAAATGCACAACAACATCAGGAACATAAATCATGAAAAACTCATTTTCTTACTAAACAAGAATTTCATCAAGAACATGCATAATTTAAAGAAATAATGGAAAAACTAATATAGACACATGACTTCCAAAACACTAAAATTCAAGAGGAACTATTTACCTCAAGCTTGAATAGGAGTATAAGGAAAGAGATGAGGATAATGGGACTTCATATCAGCCTAGCCCGCCCCCCCCCCTAAGTAGCACCCTCAACTAAATGATTTCTCCATAAAACCTTCACGGAAGCTACTTCCTTGTTTCTCAATCTCTTTACTTGCTGATTTAGGATCTCTACCGGAACGTCTTCATAGGAAAGGCTTTCATCAACTCCCAACCCTTCTAGGGGAATAATGGACACCGAATCCCCAATACACTTTTTAAAAATGAAGACATGAAATACTGGATGAATCGAGGCCAACTCATTTGGCTAATCCAACTCATAGGCAACTTTCCCAATACGCTTCAAAATTTGATTTGGGCCTACATACCGGAGACTAAGTTTCCTTTTCTTGCCAAACCTCATCACACCCTTCATGGGTGAGAATTTCAAATAGACCCAATCATTAACTTCAAATTCTAGGTCCATTCTCCTTACATTGGCATAAGACTTTTGCCTACTTTGAGCCGTCCTCAATGTCTCTAATGAGCCGAACTTTCTCAATAGTTTCATAAATCGATTTGGGACCAATAAGAGCAATTTCACCTACCTCAAACCAATCAACCGAGACCTACATCTCCTACCATACAAGGCTTCAAAAGGAACCATATCGATACTTGAGTGGTGACTATTATTGTAGGCAAACTCTATCAATGGAAAGTGGTCATCCCAATTACCTTTGAATTGTATAACACATGCCCTCAACATGTCAGTTTAAATGGTGTGTTCCGCTTGACCATCCATTTGAGGGTGGAAAGTGATGCTAAGCTTCAACTTAGTACCAAGCCCTTTTTGAAATGACTTCCAAAAGTGAGATGTAAATTAAGTACCCTGATCTGAAATGATGGATAAAGAAACCCCATGCAACTTCATTATGTCCCTTATGTACATCTTAGCATAGTCTTCCGCCGAATGAGAGACCTTGATAGGAATAAAGTGGGCTGATTTTGTCATCCTATCAACAATGACCCAAAAACAATCATGTTGCATTCGAGTACGAGGCAAACCCATAATGTAATCCATATTCACCTCTTCCCACTTCCAAGTGGGAATTGGTATTTCTTGCAAAAAGCCTCCCGGCCTTTGGTGCTCAACCTTAACTGGTTGACAATTAGGACATTTGGCTACAAATCCTGCAATATCCTTTTTCATTCCATTCCACCAATAGACTTCCGTAAATCACGGTACATCTTGGTGGCTCTGGGATGAATAGAATACCGAGAACTATAAGCCTCCTCTAAAATTTGCTCCCTTAACCCATCAATATCTGGAACACATAATCGACCTTGGTACCTAAGTTCTCCTTCTCCCACTTGGGAGAAAGCCTCAACGGACTTCTTGAGTACCGACTCTTTCAATTCAACCAATATAGGATCAAATTCTTGTTTAGACTTCACATCCTTCACAAAGGATGATTCGGACCCATTATGAACCACGAACCCACCCTTGGTGGAATCCACTAGTTGAACACCTAGCCGAGCCAACCTATGCACATCACGGACCTACTCTCTCTTTCCATTTTCTATATGAGCCACACTACCAATGGATAATCTACTAAGTGCATCCGCTACAACATTAGCTTTGTCGGGGTGGTAAACGACACTCATGTCATAATCCTTCAAAAGTTCTAACCACTTTCTTTGTCGGAGATTCAAGTCTCTTTGACTAAACACGTATTGAAGACTTTTGTGATTGGAGAAATCATCCAGATAGACCAATACAAGTAATGTCTCCATATTTTCAAAGCAAACACGACCACCGCTAATTCAACATCATGGGTCGGATAATTCTTCTCATACACTTTAAGTTTCCTTGAAGCATAGGCAATCACCTTACCATGTTGCATGAGCACACATCCCATCCCCACTCTAGAGGCGTCACAATATACCACAAACCCATCTGTACCCTCCAGTAAGGTCAACACTGGAGTGGAAGTAAGTCTATCTTTTAGCTCCTGGAAGATTTTTTTACAAGCCTCCAACCACTCAAACTTAGCTTTCTTTTGAGTCAAATCCGTCAACGTAGAAGCAATAGAGGAAAACTCCTTCACAAACCTCCTATAGTAACCGGTAAAACCCAAAAAGCTTCTAATGTCGGAAGGAGTTAGAGGTCTAGGCCAACTCTTGACTGCATACGTCTTCTTAGCATCTACCTCAATACCCTTGCTTGACACAATATGCCTGAGGAAATCTATGGATCTAAACCAAAACTCACATTTACTAAACTTTGCAAATAGTTGGTGGTCTTTTAAGTCTTGCAACACACCCTCAAATGGTTCATATTTTCATTCTCACTCCTTGAATATAACAAAATATCATCGATAAACACGTATTGTCTAAATACCCTATTCATCAAATCCATAAATGTCATCGAGGCATTGGTTAGGCCAAATGACATCACAAGGAATTCATAATGTCCATACCTATTTCGGAAAGCCATATTGGGTATATCATTCCCTCTCACCCTTAGTTGGTGGTACCGCGAACGAAGGTCAATTTTTGAGAAGCAACTAGCCCCTTGAAGTTAATCAAACAAGTCACCGATTCTCGGAAGGGGATATTTATTCTTAACGATTACTTTGTTCAATTAGAGATAGTCAATACATTCTAAGAGACCCATCCTTCTTTCTAACAAACAACACTGGAGCACCCCATGGAGAGATACTCAGTCGGATAAAGCCATTATCTAGCAATCCTTCAATTGCTTTTTCAACTATTTCAACTCGGTCGGAGCCATTCTATAAGGAAGAATGGAGATAGGTTGCATATCTGGTAAAAGTTCAATGCCAAACTCTATTTCCCGCTAGAGAGGAATATCGGGCAAGTTGTCGAGGAAAACTTCCGAAAACTCATTTACTACCAGAACCGACTATAGAGAAGGGGTTTCAGACCCAACATCAATCACCTTAACAAGATGGTAAATTCACCCTTTGGAGATCATTTTCCTAGCTTTAAGACAAGAAACAAATTGACCTCTAGGGATAGAATTTTCCCCCACCCCCTTCCACTCTAAGATAGGCTCATTGGGAAATTGGAACTTGACCACTCGAGTCCTACAATCTATAGAAGAATAACATGCATGCAACCAATCCATACCCAAAATCACATCAAAGTCTAACATGTCTAACTCTACTAAATTCACCAAAGTAACATTATGAGACAAAGAAATAGGACAAATTCTATACTCTTTTTGTCACCACCGAGTCACCAACCGGGGTAGAGACCGAAAAAGGTTCTACTAATACTTCGGGGGATATTTCAAACTTCATGGCCACAAAAGGGGTAACAAAGGGAAAAGTGGAACCGGGGTCTTACAAGGCATATACATCAATAGAAGAGACTTTTAAAATACCGGTCACCACATCCGGGGAGCTCTCATGGTCACCTCAGGATTGAAGAGCATAAAAGCGGTTTTGCTTTTGAGTATTGGAGTTGGAACCCCTTGGAGGAGCTTGCTTATCTTTCCTTCCCTTAACCTTGAGCATAGGACAATCTCTCATCTTGAGGCCAGTCTTCCCACAACCATAGAACCCATCCGAGCCAGCTAAGAATTTGACATCATGATTTCTACCAAATTTTACATGATTAGGCCTAGCAACATAAGAACCAAAACTATTACCTCCTTGAGGTTTAGGTTAGACACCCTATCATTGTTGACCCTTGAAGGAGCACTAGAGGAGACTTGGTTGGAGAACCTTTGTTTGAACCTTGTTTGACCTTGTCCATCAAACCTAGCATTGGAGAAATTCCCATCACTGATTCTAGCTCTTTTTACCTCTCTATTCTTGTCCTGGAGTTTCTCTTTCTCCATTTGTTGAGCATACCCCATGAGACATGAGATATCCATATTATCATGAAGCATTGCTGAACGACATTCTTTTCTCACCAATCTAGACACACACGTCAAATACCTACTCATCATATCCCTTGAGTCCACCACCAAAGTCGGAGCATAGTTGGACAATTGGGTAAACTTTAGAGAATATTCTTGAATCGCTCATACCTCCTTGATGAAGGTTAACAAATTCTTCCACCTTAGCTTCCCTCAACTCTCAGGGAAAGAACCTATCAAGGAACACCGATTTGAACACTTCCCAATCTATTGGGCCCGCTCCTACCGGCATATTATTCTTCCATTGAGTATACCATATTTGAGCCACACTCTTCAATTGGTAGGCGGCTAACTCTGCTTTCTCTAACGAAGTCACGCCTATGGCATTAATTATCTTATAAACATCTTCCAAAAACTCTTGAGAATCATCTCCCACTTTGAAACCAAGAAACACGAGAGGGTTCATTCTAGTAAAATCCCTCAATCTAGAAGCCGCAGAATTCACATTAGTGTTCATAGGAGCAATCACCTTGCTATTGTCTTGAGTTATCACAACTTGAGCCGACAATTGGATAGTAGACCAAAATTCTGCATGGGTCACATTTTCAACCACGGGATCAACCGGAGCTTGGTTAACTTGAGGAGCTTGATTACCTTGAGGAACTCCTTGATTCACATTCTCCTCCTCCACCCTTCTAGAATAAGCCCTTCATGTATTCATTTCATGAAGACACAAGAGAAGGGTTAAAAGAGGGACTTTATAGAGCTAGACTCTATGGCACGACTTAAGAATAATGAAAAAAGTGACATTGCCTAAACATCTTATAGCCTCTCATTCATAAGTGTGGTGCGCTTTACACTCATGAACAAGTCTCTACTAGATGTGGCTTATGAGACATCATCCTAGGATCATTCTAAACTTTTTTCTTTGATTACCAAGTTTCTCACGACCCAAGGGTACCACCTAGACATAACATGGCACATAGGACCCCGAAAGGTACCATGTAATCCACTTGGCATATCATAACATAAGTAAAGAACAATAGAGAGTGAAATCACATTTACAGTCTTAAGAAATTTTTTCATAAAAGCAAAGTGGAAGTATCAAATACGGTCACAACCTTAAAAACATAGTTCTCAAATGAAAGTACAAGAAAGGAAACTAGAAAAACATCATCCGTCCTCGAACCATAAGGAGTCACAAAAAGAAAGAAGAATAGTCGATCCAAGCTTTGACCAAGAAAGAGATCACCTCAAGAACCGGACCCTACACTTATGGGAAAATGTAGAAAATATGGGTTAGTACAAACATTGCACTACGTATGATAGTCATGCAAGAAATCATTGAAAATATGCTAAAACTAACATTCTATTTGAAAACCATGCATTTTACCAAGTTTGAACTCATCATGAATACATTGGAAAACATAAGTCATAAGCAATATTTTCATGCATAAATCATCATATCATAATGGCAACATATCATAAGTACCCTCAAAGTCTACTTGTGTAATGCATAAGTAAGATCCCATAATTCTACCTATACTAAGTAAAGCTTCTTGAGTAGCTATGGTCTATAAATAATATTTTGTCCACATTAACATATTAGGGAATAAGCCTTAACCAACATAGACCATGTAAGCTAAACATGGAATCCGGTGTCTACCCCACACCAAAAAGGGGTTGTCCTACATGCCTAAGGTAGAACTATACTCTTAGCTTAGGTGGATCCACTAGCTAAAGACCTCTATGTGCACATAGTTTATGGGATAAGGAGAATGATTCTAGAAACCCCGACTCAACTAAGGTATAAGGTTTCCATCTCATGAGATACTTACTTTGGGGACCCCGACTCAACTAATGTATAAGGAACTGATTTGGAAACCCTATAGAAGTTTTCAAGGGGTAAGCTGGACTCAACTATCGAATAAGCTTCCATCTCATATTCATATCCACTCGGTGCTCATCATTGATTCCCATAGATTACATATTAAGTCTTAACTTAAGTGCATATTCATGGAAAGGTGTCTTGACACTCAATCCAACATAATTCATACTATAGCTTATAGATTCAAGAGGTGAGACTAGTCTTCCAACCTTAGAATCACTACATGTGACAAACCTTTCACATCATATCATATTCAACCTAAACTGTGTACATGAAAATAATCATCCAATAAACACAATAATTAGGTCATAATCATATTCACTTTACTCTCAAAGTGATTTAAATGCATATACTTAACCCTCATAAACATACATAATTCTCATGTCTTGCCCTTCAAGGATCATAGATCACATTCAATCAACATATCTAGAATTACTACATTAGACATGAATGATATTATGATTCAATTACTATTACTACTACCAGCATGAATTCCTCATACTCTTCTTTCTACAATTCACCCACACTCTGAGATCCAATTTAGGAAAATAGGGGAATTCATGGGTTCTTGGAGGAATTCATCATAAATCAACAATAAATCATCACTTCAATCATAATCCATCATAAATCAGCCATTAAAAACGTTTTTGGAAAGAACCCACAGGAATGAAGACAAACCCTAACTTTGGGGAAATCATTAGTTTTGAAATTGAATTTGGAGGGACTCCTTGGATGGAGATTATCCAAAGATGAAAGACTACCATACCTAAGTAATGATTCTCCATATAAATTGAGTGAAATCGGCTTGATTCTTCAAGCCCTAGGCACAACTTTACTCTTTTTCTTCCTTGAGTTTTTGAGAGAGAAATTTTGTGTAGAAGATGAACTTTGGGGAAAATATTTGAGTGTTTGGAAAATATGATGTAATTGGGTGTATTTTGACTTAAAAAGACTTATATAGTACCCCTAAACTTTCACAAAATGACTCCACTTCAATTGGACCAAAATGTGAAAACCTCAAAATAACCCTCAATTTAAGTGGGCTACCAGGGACCACGAGGGGCTCCACAAGTCGTGGTCATGACCACGAACCATGGTCCCATCCATGATCTTGAGGCAGTAGCTAGGCAGCTTTTTCCTTAAGCTCACACGTCCAAGGCAAATTTAAAAAGGGCTCCACGAGCCGTGGTTCCTCTCGTGGGCCTTGAGGCAGTGGCTAGGCCAAGTCACCCTAAATGGCCATCCCACTAAGGTAAGACCACGACCACTCCCACAAGCCGTCTAAGGCTTTACGAGCCATTAAGTGGCTCGTGAGGAGGGGTAACTTTTGAAGAAGCCTAAGGAGGCTATTGCCTCCACCTCCACGAGTGGCACCATGAATCGTGGTGTCCATTACGGGTCGTGAAGACCCTCATGGGCTTGGTAGGCAGTGCCTTGGCCAAAATTGGCAGCCATGGCCCTTTCCCAATCTCCTTGGTCCTTGTCCATCTCTCTTGACGTTAACCTCACATTTAAGCCCTAGTTAGTCTACAAATTTTCTAGAATGTTAAATCCTGACCATCCGACTGTGGATGAAATGTTGTGCTAAGATTTACTTGAGTACCAAGACCTTTCTTAAATGACCTCTAGAAATGAGAGGTAAACTGAGGACCTCTATCTGAGATGATAGACAAAGGAACCCCATACAACCTGACTATCTCATTAATGTAAAACTTGGTGTAGTCCTCCACCAAATCAGTAGTCTTAAGAGCAAAAAAATTAGTGGACTTAGTAACTCTATCTACTATCACCCAAATGCAGTCATGCTGTCTGCGAGTACGAGGTAAACCCGTAAAGTAGTCCATGTTTATCACTTCCCACTTCCATGTAGGAATGTTAATCTCTTGAGTCATACCTCCTGGTTTCTGATGTTCTACCTTCACCTGTTGACGATTCGGGCACTTAGTCACGAAATCTGCTATATCCCTTTTCATGCCATTCCACAAAAAAACTTCCCGCATATCATGGTACATCTTGGTAGCACATGGATGAATAAAATACTTGGAGTTATGGGTTTCCGTAAGGATCTACTGTCTCAACTCACCCACCTTAGGAATACATAAATGACCCTGATAGCGAAGCACACCATCTCCCCATTGGGAGAAAACATCAACCTTCTGTTGATGAACTGCACCTTTCAATTGAAGCAATATAGGATCACTGTCTTGTTTTTCCTTAACTTTCGCTACCAATGAAGATTCTGACCCATTCTAAACTATCACGCCAGCATCTGATATGTTCATAAGGAAAACTCTTAAGCGAGCATCACGGTGGACATCTTTTGCTAATTCTTTCCTTTCTTCCTTAACATGTGCTACACTACCCATAGATAGTCTGCTAAGAGCCTCATCTACTACATTGGCTTTACCTGGATTGTAAAGTACATTCATGTCATAGTCCTTGAGAATTCAAGCCATCTCCTTTGGCAAAGATTCAACTCAATCTGTTTGAACACATACTGAAGCCTCTTATGGTGTGTGAACACATCTACGTGAACACTATACAGGTAATGTCTCCAAATCAGTAGGGAAAATACTACGGCTGAAAGCTCGAGGTAATGAGTTTGATAGTTCTTCTCATGCACCTTAAGCAGCCTAGAAGCATAAGCTATAACCTTAACTCGCTGCATCAACACACAACCTAGGCCAACTCTGGATGCATCACAATAGATCACATTTCCATCTGAACCCTCTGGTAGAGTCAAAACAGGAGTTGTAGTAAACCTAGTTTTCAGTTCTGAGAAGCTCTTCTCACACTCATCTGACCACTGAAACTTAACCTTTTTCAAAGTCAACTTGGTCAATAGAGAAGCTATGGATGAAAATACTTCTACAAACCTTTTGTAATAACCGACTAAACCCAAGAAACTTCTTATATCTGTAGGAGAGGTGGATCTTGGCCATTGCTTTACTGCCTCTATTTTCTGAGAATCCACTCAGATCCCTTCGTTAAATACTATATGCCCAAGGAAAGCAACTGATTGTAACCAAAACTCACATTTGCTAAACTTAGCGAATAACTGTCAATATTTAAGAGTTTTTAGGACAACCCTCAAATGAGTCGCATGTTCCTCCTCATTCCTAGAGTAAATGAGGATATCATCAATAAAGATGATAACTCACAAGTCCAAATACTGCTTGAACACCTTGTTCATTAAATCTATGAAAGTTGCAGGAGCATTAGTTAGTCTGAATGACATAACTACAAATTCATAATGACCATGCAAAGTTCTGAAGGTTGTTTTCTAGTTGCCACTATCTCTGACTCTGAGCTGATGATAACCAGATCTTAGGTCTATTTTCAAAAAATTACTAGCACCCTGAAGTTGGTCGAACAAGTCATCAATCTTGGGGATAGGGTACTTATCCTTGATTGTGACTTTGTTCAACTGTCGATAGTCAATGAACATCCTAAGAGAACCATCTTTCTTTTTCATGAACAACACTGGTGCACCCAATAGGGAAATACTAGATCTGATGAAGCCCTTATCTAGAAGGTCTTTCAACTGCTCTTTCAATTCCTTAAGCTCAGTTGGACCCATTCTATAAGGAGGGATAGAAATAGGTTGGGTATCTGGAAGGAGATCTATTCCAAAGTCGATTTCCCTTTTGGGAGAAAGTTTGTGAAGATCTTCTAGAAACACTTCGAGAAACTCATTTACTACTGGTACTGACTCAAGAGTTGGGGTTTCAGAATTTGAATCCTTTACCTAAACTAGATGATAGAGATACCCTTTAGAGATCATCTTTTTGTCCTTAAGGTAGGAAATGAGTCGACCCATAGGCACTGAGCTACTACCCTTCCATTAGAAGTCCGGTTCATTCTGAAAATGACAACGAACATTCCTTGTTCTACCATTGACTAAGGCATAACAGGAATATAACCAATCCATGCCTAGAATGATATGAAAGTCTACCATTTCTAACTCCACAAGATCTGCTGAGGTGACTCTCTGAGACACTATGATAGGGCAATTTTTGTATACCCATCTAGCTATAACTTGGTCACCAACTACGGTAGAGACTGAGAAGGGTTCTGAAAAAGTTTCTGGATTGATCCCAAAGTTCACTGCTATATATGGAGTTACAAAGGAAAGAGTATCTCCTGGATCTAACAAAGCATAAACATTTAAGTGAAAGACCTGTAACGTGTAACACCCCGTTATTTGAAAGAACTAGAAATAGAAACAGGCAATTTTTTTGAAATATCAAATTTTGAAAGTTTGGCAAGTTTGGCTAAGTATAAGTTTTGGGTCAACTGCAAACGACCATAACGCAAAGCACAGGCTGCGTTAGATGTGCTATAAGATATTAAATGAAAGGTCTTTGAATTATCTTTCCAACTCCACCGAGTTTGCTAATTTTGACCTCGTATGAGGGAGATATTCCCATTCGAAGTTGGCTGTCTAGATAAGGAAAGTTAACTGGATTTTAAAGGGGTATTTTTTCTTTTCATTACCCATTTAATTAAATCCATTTTTTGCAATTTATTTGGGGTCTAAACTTATTTGGTTATGTTTACAGTTCACAAAATTATGCTAGGTTTTTTGGGAGAAGAGAAAAGAGGAGAAGAGAGGAGAAGAAGCAAAGAATTCATCACGTTCTTGAAGTTTAGCTTGTGGATTTTGCCAAGGGTTAATCCCTACGAGGTATGTGAGATCACATAGCATTGGTTCGTTCATCCACGTGCCAATCATGATTTATTTCAACGTATATACGTTCTTGAAAGTAGAGTAATTGAGCTCTTGATGCATTTTGTTGAAGTTTCTATTGGGTTCTTGATTTTTATGTTCTTGAGAAGTTCTTGAGTTAGTTTCATGAGATTTGAAGTTAGTTTTGAGTTGATTCCTATATACTTTGGTTGGGTATTGGAATCTAAGTGTTTGGGGAAAGAACCAATTGAATCTAGACGAATTAGGGTAAAAAAAGGAGCAAGAAAATCATCAAAATCTGGGGAATGGAGGTGGGGAGCCACACCACTCAAAGCGGCCCACAATAGGTTCTAAAGTTCGGGCTCTGGGATGCCGCGCCACTCAGAGTGCCCCAACCCAGCTTATGTAGTTTTGTATCAGGCGCCCGGTGCCACTCAGAGCCCCAGGGTCGCCTGATTTTCTACGATCTCCCACTTCTTTCCATTTTAGTTTCCTTGAGTCGTACCTATGACTTCTAGTTGATTTCTACACTCTAAGGTACATCTAGACATCATTATATCATCCATAAATATGAATGATAACCTTGAATCCATAAATTAAAACTCAAGGAAAGTTAAGAGCGAAGTCTAGAGAGTCTTAGAGTCTTTTCAAAAGTCTTTTACAAATTCTTTAAACTTGTTTTAAGACTTGAGTTATGAGTTGAGTAAAGAGTAAAGAGTAAAGGGGAAAGAGTGAAGTTCATTTTTTCAAAAGAGTATGTATTCCCAAAGAGTAAATGTTTTCACGTTAAACAAGAAAGGAAACATCGATTCCCAAAAGAGTCTTTGAGCTAGTTTTTCAGTAAAGAGTAAATACTTTCACAATTGAGCAAGAGAGGAAACACTGATTTCCTAGAGAGCCTTTGGGTTAGTTTTTGAGTAATTATCTCAAACCACATAAATAGTTATGTTTTTAAACATATGAGATAGTTATATTTTGGGAGTAGTATTGAGCACCGATATGGGGGAGAGTTCAGACAACTCCCAGCCCTCATAAACCATGTAGCCATCATGGGTAGAAAAGGGTCATACTTTTTAGATGATTTCCTTAGTGATTTTTAGCATAGTATAGTAAATCCGCTTAGTAGTTAGGTTTTATACTCATGGCAAGGTATTGGACGGCCCTGGCAGCGTAAGGCAAAACGTTCTATCATCACATAGCTCTTAAGTGATGGTTATCGGTTAGAGAAACTTCCATAGAAGTATTTTGTATTCTTATATACACAGAGCTATTTGTATCTTTATATACAAACAGACTTTATATTGTAGCTTTGCATACAAACTGAATTACTATTGTATTTTTCAATACACAGAGTTATTATTCATGTTTTAAAGGCTTTACTTTATACTGCATTTATATTGTTGCTTTATATTGAAATGAGTTAAGTTGAGTTGAGTTGGGCCCAGGTATGTTCTTTCAGATTACTTTCAAGGTTATGTCTTGTTTTAGAATTCCCCTCGCATGCTCGTACATTCAATGTACTGATGTCAGTTGGCCTGTATCTTTTTATGATGCAGATACAGGTAACCAGGATCAGCATCCAGTGCATCGTTGATTATAGTTGAGCTTCAACGTTTTTGGTGAGACTCATTGCTTCAAGAGGACCCTTTTTTATTACTTTATCATTTTCGTTCATTAGGATGTCGTGGGTCTTGTTCCAACGTACATCTTAGTTGTTAGAGGCTTCATAGACACTTAGTTGATGTTAATTATTTAGTCTTTCCATTCTTGTTTTAATGTTTGAGACTTCAGTCCCATTTGGGCTAGTGAATGTTCTTTATACATTCTAAGCTATTTATTGAGATTTCATTTTACTTTTTAAAGTATTTTTATCATGACTAAATCTTCCGCTATGAGTTAAGTCAGACCAGGGGTTCGCTTGGTGCTATCAATGGTTCTCAAGTGCCAGTCCTACCCTGGGTGTAGGCTGGGGGCATGAAAAACTTAGTATCAGAGCACCGAGTTCAAGAGTCCTAGGGAGTTTATGAAACTATGTCTGTAGAGTCCTAGCTATCGCTGTGAAGCGTGACACATCTATAAATAGGAGGTTGCAACATTTAGGAATTATCTCACTTATTTCATATTCATTTTGTGCAATAGAGTTTATCTCTAAAAAGTTTCTTCTAATTCGTGCTTACGCGTGTCTTTCAGATCATGCCTCCACGAAGAGCTGTCAGAGCTCATCCCGCTAGGAGGAATGTTGAACCATATGAACAAGAGGTACCTAATGCACCTGAAGTGCAACCCCAAAGAGAGGTCATCAATGCTGAGTTCTTCAAAGTTATCCGGATGTTAAGTCAAACTGTGACCAATCAACTTGGACAGAGAGAGAATCGACAAGAAGTGTCACTAAGGATCAAGAAAACTTTGTTGAAGAGCTTTAGAAGAATTTTGAGATTTTGCATGTTGTTAATGCTGAGAGGGTGGAACTACCTACATACCAAATGAAGGGTGTCGCTAGAATCTAGTTTGATCAATGGAAAAAGAATCAAGTTGAGGGTGCACCACATAAACAGTTAGCTGATGTTAGTTCTTGAGTCTTTCCATTCCTGTTTTGATGTTTGAGACTTGAGTGCCATTTTGGCTAGTGAATGTTTCTTTATACATTCTAAGTTATATATTGAGATTTCGTTTTACCTTTTTAGTATTTTTATCATGAGTAAGTCTCCTGCTAAGAGTTAATCCAGGACAAGGGTTCGCTTGGGGCCAGTAATGATTCTTGAGTATCAGTCCCACCTAGGGTGTAGGCTCGCGGCGTGATAGGAAATGTTCCAAGATTTGTTGGAAAGGATGTTGGCAACTTTCATATTTTGATCATTGAGTGTTAACGGGCAAAAAAAAATTCTCTCAGATTATGATGGTAGTTTATCCAGTTATCTTTCCAAAGGTTGTACTATATCATGCCCCACATTCCACGATACGCCTTTAGAGAAAACAATTTATGCGCGAGCGAGGCTTTTCTATATGTAGGAATCATTAGGCTTTAGTTTTAAGGAGAAGTGGTTCCTTGGCAGAAGGTATTTATTGAACAGGATATTTACCCAAAGATGGTTGTTATTTTTTCTTAAACAGCAAAAGGAGGTTAGCGATATGAGAAATATTTTTACTTGTAGTTTTGAAGAGGCCAAGACCACACATAAATTTTAGAAGAGTTACAGTATCCCAATTAACTAGGTTAATTTTCCTCCTCTCGTTTGTGGAGCCCTAGAGAAAATTTCTTTTGAAGGGAGTTCGCCGAGGGTGAGAACAAGAATGGAATCGATTGAATCACAAAGATCTATTCACCTATATAGAAGAACAATAGATAAAGGAGCAGATGGTTCATGTAGCAGTGTTAGAATCAATCGCCTTTTATGATGTCTGGTCTTTCGAAATCGAATCATAGCAAAAGTCTTTTTCCACACTGGTTCGAATGGGCCAGGAAAGATCAGCTCTTCGCTCTTCTTCAAGGAGTGGGGGATCAAAAGAGAGTAATGACAACATACCGTGCCCCTACCCTAATAAGGGTAATGTGATTAGCTTCCTTGAAAGAATCCACTCTCTTTGTTGTGATCAAGAGGAAGCTCTCCAAATGAATCAGGCAACGGGTAAATGCTTTTTTTGTGTTCATACCAGGATCTAGGGAAAGGCTTTTTTTTCACCCCGCCCGCGAAAGGCGCATGGGTTGACTTGATTTCTTTCTATGAGTTAGCATGTGAGAAGGAAAGACTAGTGCTTAGAAATTTGGCTGACATTAAACTTATACTAGTAGTTTGGGGTAAAAGGTTACATTGCATAGCATAAGTAGGTATGGAAGGAAGAACTGACTTTATAAGGGTTGTGCGACCTGCCAAAGATAATAGGCGAATTTTCCAACATTTAGTCTATTGTTCATACGATCGATAACGTATTGATAGTTAGAGATTTTTGGATGGTCGTTAGTAATAGGAAGTCCTAAATATTTTCCTACTTTAGTAGATTGACATATGTTGAGAATAGTAGAAAGGTGTTTTTGTCATTGGCTGGAACATTGTTTGAAAAAATTACTTTTTATTTCGCAAAATTTATTTTTTACCCCGATTGAATAGATAGTGTATTGAAGATTTGAATAATAGTGGAAGCATTACTAGGATCGGTTTTTTCAATAAGAATAATATCATCGGCAAAGAGAAGATGTGATATGGGCTGCCCTATTCTACCAATTTTAATAGGTTTCTAGAGCATCTCTTCAGTAGCATGATTTATAAGCCTAGAGAGAGACTCCATGCATTGAATTGATTAGGAAGGTTTCCAGGTTGTTGTGGAAGTTAATTTTAGAATCTTCATCCATTTTTTGAATACCATTAATGCGTCTTAGGATCTTGTCTTTATGTTTGAAAAGATTACCAAAGGTATCAACATTCCACTTCTTAACAGGAATAGAAAAAGTTGAATAGAATGTATGTAGTCGTTATTAGAAAGCCAAGAAAATTTAATGATATAAGGGAAGCCGGGATGTCTTAACCACATGGTCTCGAATCTAAATTAGTTATTAGGTCTGTCTGTGCTTTTAATAAAATTTAGCAAGATAGGAAAGTGATCAGATGTGTGAATGGAAGGTGTCTTACATTAGAATCTAGATATAAGCTAAGCCAAGAACGATTGCTAAGGAATCTATCGAGGCTTTCCATTATGAAAGTATTTTTATTTGTATGCTTATTCGTCCTGGTAAATTTTTGGCCTGTAAATCCCAAGTTTATCATTTCCATTATATCTAGGCAGTTTATGAAGTAAGTGCATTTTTTATTATTTATCAGCTTACCTCCAAATTTTTTGGAAGAGATAGCTATTTTGTTAAAGTCACCGCAGATAAGCCAAGGACAAGAGATTCTAGTGGCCATACTTTTTAGACTATCCCAAAGAAAAATCCTGAATTTGTAGGAATTTTTAGCATATATTTAAGAAAAGTGCGATCTAGGAGTTTGAGTACTTACTTCAATTGTAGTGTGAAGCTCTTTTTCAGGCAACACAATTAGATCAATTGTTATCTCCGAGCTCCTCCAAAACAGGGCAATCCCTTCAAAGTATCAAGTACCCGGGACTTTAAATACATCATTGTAGTCCAAGATATTTAGTATATGATCATGACCAACCATTTTAGTTTCAGTTACTGCTAACAGTTCTGTTATTCCATTCCACCAGCATGTGTAGGTTGCGCAATAGGTTGGGGTCATGCCCATCCCTACAGTTCCATAGTAAGATCTTGATTACTAGTTTATCATTCGAAGTCGAGCTCCCTCTTGGTCCTAATGATAGCTCTAGGTTTGCATTCTAAGGAGTGTAAAATATCTCCTCTATTTGTGGTAGGTTTATTTGTCTTATTGTAGGAACAAACATCACAACATATTATTTTAGGGCCAGTGAACCATAGAAGAGTAAGTTATGAGGATTTTTTATTACGTCCCTTGGGACATTGATTAAGAACCTCTTTTCTACATTTTCGGGAATATCTATCGTTAGTGAGTTCCTTATACATAAGGTCTAGACTGGTTTGTTGAGAATGCTTAGAACCTCTTCCCCAAAGCTTGGTAGATCCATGTCTGATAGACTGCTCTTATGTGAAGGGGACAATGTCTCTAGAGAGATTGTTTGAGGGACCACTTGGTCATCCATAGTTTTGTCTTTGCTGCTCCCTCGTGTTTCCTGATCTTGATTCATGTTCTGTATTGCTAGCATTTGTTGAAGTTATAAACTTGTATAGTTGGTAATTTTGTGTATAAGAAAAAGATGTAGCATATTTCGAGTGTTGAGTAGAGCAGGCCTATAGAGTAGGTGATAGTACTCGAAGGTTGTCAGCTCCTTAGTAAAATTAATTTGTAATGTTGCTAACCTGATCAAGCTCTTATGAGCTCTTTATCCACTAGGTTTGAAACAAAGTTTTGGTTCAGAGGTGGGGTTATTTGATTGATCATGTTCCAATTTTGGTAATTTTTTACTACATATGGGAAGGTAGAGAGAAGGTGGGGGTTCAAAGGGTAGTAGTTTTGGTCGAAGGGCATTAATAAGTTGGTTAGGTGTATAAAGGTAGGGTTCTGAGAGACAAATGGGGGGAGATCCAATATATGCGGACACTGATATGGACTGTAGCCGTAATTGGCTTGAGGGAATTGTGTCTGCAATTGTGGTATTCGATTGATTTCGAAGGGGAGAAATTTTGGAGGAATATGGTATTGGGGTTGGAAATTTGTGATTTGGTTCTGGCGGGAGGTGTAGCTTAGGCGTGATTATGAGATTTGGCGCATGAAACTTCGTTGGTGGGACATTTGGTTGTTGAATCGACGCATGGTCGACATTTGATTGCAAAGGATGGAGTATTGTAATATATGTGTAAGCTTGTGGGATTCTTCCTTGAAAGGTGGTGGTGGTTATAAGGTCATCAGAGTTGTGATGTGTGTAAGTAGGATTTGTACTATGTACCATATGATTTTTTGTCCTCTTGTACTATATATGTTACGTGTCTTGTCTAAAGCCAAGGGTCGGGAGTCAAATTTAAAGTTTGTGTTGTAGGTAGTTGTATGTACATTCCCATTTAGATTTTGTAGGGTACAGTTATGTATTTCATTTACAACTAATTGGGAGTTGAGTAGGATATTGGATGAGCGAATTTGAATAGGATGAAGTGTATATTTCGATGTGAGGGAATATGGGGCATATTTTTTTTGTTTTTGCTTTTTTGATGTGATTTTTGACGATTGGGATGTGAGGTTGTTTTTTCCATGCGTTCAGGACGCGAAACACTTTTTTTGACGTGGAAAACTTTGTGAAAAAATTTTGAATTGTACTTTGCCATCCTTTTTCCTGTGATGTGGTATCTTGCGACGTGTCATTGTGAAGAACAATTGTTTTCTTTGTCTGTATGGCTCCAGATTTTCCAGCAGTTTCTTGCCGAATTTCTTTATTAGAGTTAGGGACCCCAACATATTGGTGTGTGAGTGGTGGTTTGGTGTTTGATTGGGGTACATTTTTGTTTAGAGTTGGCTACGATACTAGAAGTTTGTTGTTGGCTTTTTTTTGTTATTTGGATAGGAAACTGTTGTAACTGGTATGATCAAAGTATTTACTCTTGATGTTTATGCTTTGCTAGACCCAGGAGCAAGTTTATCTTTTGTGAATCCTTATGTTGCAAATAGTTTTGATGTTCTTCCTGAGAAACTCTGTGAACCCTTTTGTGTTTCTACGCCTGTTAGGGAGTCTATTCTAGTGGAGCGAGTATATCGTGATTGTGTCATTTCCATCAATCACAAGGACACCATGACTGATTTAATTGAGTTAGACATGGTAGATTTTGATATCATTCTAGGTATGAACTGGCTACATGCTTGTTATGCCTCCATTGACTGTAGCACTCGAGTTGGTAAGTTCCAAATTCCAAATGAGCCAGTCTTAGAGTGGAAAAGTAGTTCAGCAGTGCCTAAGGGTCATTTCATTTTGTACCTTAAGGCAAGAAAGTTAGTTTCTAAGGGTTGTGTCTATCACTTAGTCTGAGTTAATGACTGTAGTGTTGAGATACCTCCCATTCAGTTAGTTCCTATAGTAAAAGAGTTTCTAGAAATCTTTTCGGATGATCTACCCAGAGTCCCTCCTGAGAGAGAGAGATAGACTTCAGTATAGATGTTCTTCCAGATACTCGTCATATCTCTATTCCACCATATAGAATGGCACCAGTAGAGTTGAAAGAGTTTAAAGAACAGTTGAAAGACCTCCTTGATAAGGGTTTCATTCGACAAGTGTCTCAACTTGGGGCGCTCCGATTTTATTTGTGAGAAAGAAAGATGGTTCTCTTAGGATGTGTATAGATTACCGTCAGTTGAACAAGGTCACCATCAAGAACAAGTATCCTCTTCCGAGAATTGATGATCTTTTCTATTAGCTTCAGGGTGCTTCTTGTTTTTCTAAGATTGACCTCAGATCTGGCTACCATCAGTTGAAAGTAAAGAAGTGTGATATTCCCAAGACAACATTCAGGACCCGTTATGGTTATTATGAGTTTATAGTCATGTCATTCAGTTTAATTAATGCACCTACAACGTTCATGGACCTTATGAATAGAGTATTCAAACCTTATTTAGATATTTTTGTTATCGTCTTCATTAATGACATACTAATATATTCAAGGAATGAAGAGGATCATGCTAGTCATCTCAGAATAGTTCTCCATACTTTAAAAGATAGAGAGTTGTATGCCAAGTTCTCTAAGTGTGAGTTTTGTCTTGAGTCTGTGGCATTCTTAGGCCACATTGTGTCTGGAGAGGGAATTTAAGTTGATACTCAGAAAATTGAGGCAGTGCAGAATTGGCCTAGACCTACATCTCCAACTGATATTAGGAGTTTCTTGGGTTTGGCTGGCTATTATAGAAGGTTCCTAGAGGGGTTCTCATATATTTCATCCCCTTTGACCAAGTTAACTCAAAAGACAATTAAGTTTCAATGGTCTAAAGCTTGTGAGAAAAACTTCTGAAAAAGAGGTTAGCTACTACCCCAGTGTTGACCTTACCAGAAGGTACTCAAGGTTTTGTGGTTTATTGTGATGCATCTAGAGTTTTTTTGGGTTGCGTATTAATGCAGAATGGCAAGGTTATAGCTTATGCCTCCAGACAGTTGAAAGTTCAAGAGAAGAATTACCCAACCCATGACTTAGAGTTGGCTGATGTAGTATTTTCTTTGAAGATATGGCGTCATTATTTGTATGGTGTTCATGTTGATATATTCACTGATCACAAGAGTCTTCAGTATGTGTTTACTCAGAAAGAGCTTAATCTCAGACAAAGGAGATGGTTAGAATTACTCAAGGATTATGACATGAGTATTCTTTATCACCCAGGTAAGCCTAATGTTGTTGCTGATGCTTTAAGCAGGTTCTCTATGGGTAGTACCACCCATGTTGAGGAAGAAAAGAGAGAGAATAATGAGGAGTAGTGGTGATGAATGGGGTTGAATCATCATTAGTGTCAAAAGTAAAAGAGAAACAGGGCCAAGATCCCATTTTGCTTGAATTGAAGGAAAATGTTCATAAGTAGAAAGTTATGGCTTTTGAACAAGGGGGAGATGGTCTATTGAGGTATCAAGGTAGATTGTGTGCGCCAAAGGTGGATGAACTCCAAGAGAGGGTCATGGAAGAAGATCATAGCTCTAGATATTCCATTCATCCGGGTTCCGCAAAGATGTATCGTGACTTGAGAGAAGTGTATTGGTGGAGTAGTATAAATAAGGGCATTGCCGAAATTATTGCTCAGTGTCTGAATTGCCAACAAGTTAAAGTAGAACATCAAAGGCCCGGTGGTTTGGCTCAGAATATAGAACTTCTAAAATGGAAGTGGGAGATGATTAATATGGATTTCATCACAGGTTTGCCAAGGCATCGCATGCAACATGATTTGATATGGGTGATTGTTGATAGAATGACAAAATCAACCCACTTTTTGCCGGTAAAAACTACCCATACAGCAAAGGATTATGCCAAGTTGTATATTCAAGAAGTGGTTAGACTTCATGGAGTTCCGGTCTCCATTATTTCAGACAGAGGTGCGTAATTTACAGCACAATTTTGGAAGTCATTCCAAAAAGGTTTGGGTTCAAAGGTGAACTTAAGTGCTGCCTTTCATCTTTAGACAAATGGGCAAGCAGAGCGCACAATTCAGACCTTAGAAGACATGTTGAGGGCCTGTTTGATTGATTTCAAAAGAAATTGGGATGATCACCTACCCTTGAATTTGCTTACAACAATAGTTACCACTCTGGCATCCAAATGGCTCCTTATGAAGCTCTTTATGGGACAAGATGCAAATCTCCTATTGGATGGTTTGAAGTTGGTGAAGCTGGGTTGATAGGACATGATTTAGTTCATCAAGCTATGGAAAAGGTGAAAGTGATTCAACAAAGGTTGAAAATAGTGCAGAGTCGTCAGAAATCCTACACTGATGTTAGGAAAGGGAGTTAGAGTTTGTAGTAGATGATTGGGTATATCTTAAAGTTTCACCTATGAAAGGTGTTATGAGATTTGGTAAGAAGGGGAAGCTTAGTCCCTAGTATATTGGCCTTTACAGAATATCGAAAATGGTAGGTAATGTAGCTTATGAGTTGGAGCTACCTCAACAATTAGTTGTGGTTCATCTGGTATTCCACATCTCCTTGTTGAAGAAGTGCATGGGCGATCCTTCATTGATCATACCAACCAAAGATATTGGAATCAAGGATAGGTTGTCTTATGAGGAAATTCCTATTCAAATTCTAGATCGCCAAATTCGCAAGTTAAGAACAAAACAGGTAGCATCAGTCAAAGTTCTTTGGAGGAATCAATTTGTTGAGGAAGCTACTTGGGAAGCTGAGGAGGACATGAAGAAGAGATATCCACATCTCTTCGAATCCGGAGAAGTTCCAAATTAAGGTACTAATCCTTTTCTTGGTATTTATTTGTAAGTTGGCATGTTTTTGCATTTGCTTGTTGGGTGTTTGAACTGAATGATTGATGTTGCACCCTTAGCCTATTAAGAGTAATCTCATTTTAGATGAATCCTTAAGTGCTTTTTAGCATAGACTAGTGGATCCACTTAGTTAAGGCGTTCTATATGACGGCAAAGTATAGGATAGTTTTGGCAGCGTGGGCAAGACGTTGTATCACCACTTAGGCTCATAGTGGTGGTTGTCGGTTAGAG
The DNA here is from genome assembly GCA_029582545.1 of Solanum lignicaule. Taxonomy (NCBI): domain Eukaryota; kingdom Viridiplantae; phylum Streptophyta; class Magnoliopsida; order Solanales; family Solanaceae; genus Solanum; species Solanum lignicaule. The sequence continues at coordinate 25,353 of JAJOOF010012013.1, forward strand.
AAACTCCCACGGAAACTATAGTACTTTATTGTATGAGTAAAATTGAGTTTGTTATTGCATTTTATTTAACGAACTAAGTTTTTTTCCACTGTTTTACAAGCTTTATATATATTGCATGTGTTTTATTGCTTTATATTGAGTTAAGTTATTCATTAGTCAAGTAAACCCAAGGTAAGTTTCCTTTCAGATTCTTTTCAAGCCTATGTTTTGTTTTGCATTCCAACTCGCATACTCGTACATTCAATGTACTGATGCCAGTTGGCCTGCATCATTTTATGATGCACACACAGGTAACCAGGATCATCACTCAGCACCTCGTTGGTCCAGTTGAACACTCGGAGTCAGTTGGTGAGCCTCATTGCATTCTGGATGACTCTTTTTACATTGCTTTCAGTAGTTCATTTTTAGGATGATTGGGGGTCTTGTCCCGACATCCCTCTTTGTTTTAGAGGCTTCATAGACAGTCAGACAGATAGTTATAGTTCTATAGTCTTATTCATTTCAGTTGTATACGTTAAAGACTTTGGCTGCCATTTTGGCTAAGATATTATTTCTTAAAGTTATTGCATGAGTTATACTTTTTGTGTTTGAGTCTTCCGCTGAGTAAGTAAGCCAGGCTAAGGGTTCACTTGGGGCCAGCGTTGGTTCTTAAGTGCCAGCCACGTCCGGGGTATAGGCTTGAGGCGTGACATATGATAAAGTTTTCTATTAGACACTTTTAATTTACATTTTAGGAAACCTTTTGCTCTATTTTCAAGTTTCAATTGCATAGATATGTTAACCATTTAAATCATGTCTCAAAACCTCTCAACTCTCTTATAACTTCATTCAAAATCGTCAAACTAAGGTAACCTCTGGGTACTCTATTCTCCTTACTTCATTTTTTCCCTAAGAACAATTTCATGCTAAGAATTGATAGAGTAGAATAGGTTTTAAGTTGACATTTCAATTTTCAAATAACTATTTTGATTGATGCCCGAATGCATGGGGTTCCCCCTTACGTTTACAATGTTACTACACCATTCTAGACGTAAGGACCATGGGCAATAGGGCCGAAAATGGTTCCAAAATAGTAGGGAAGTTGAAGGATTGTTCTTGATTAAAAATATAGATTCGGGAATGATTTAGAACTTGAAATGACTAAATTTTTACATATTTATGTAGGGCAGTTCTTTAGGAATAGTGATATGTAGAAAAATTTGTTGAAAAACAAATTTTTAGTCTAGGGGCGCCATTGATGCACTCCATGGAGTTTTGGAAATTAAAAGCCGCTATGGCGATCTTATATCTCACTATAGTGGGTTCCACTATAGCGGGCTACAGCCAAATATGGCGGCATCCCTATGGTGCTATGTGCGGGCACCATAGCGCCCCACTCTCGCTATAGCGCCACCCAAGCCGTTATAAGGAAAGGGAGAAAGTTTTGCATCCTCCTAGGCTACCTTAAAACAAGATTTCTTTAAATCTATGCACTCCTAAGATGATTCTATGATTTACTAACACACATTTCTGAAATGCAGGTCAACAATAGACAAAATTGAGGGTGCCAACTACTCCTATGAGAGATTTCTTGATGTTGCGAGTTATAAGCGGTACAGGGAGATTCGACATATGGGTTTTTGTCTAGAGAGAGATTTTAAGATGAGCGGAGTAGCTAAAAAGGCTCCCACCTTCTACAACAGGATTCAAGAGTTCAGTTGTGGTCTCTCATTTCTCACTGCGCGGGTGGGTGCTAGAGTTCTATGTTCATTTGCCTACGGTCTTATAGGATTCCCTGAACTCCACAATCCACATCCGAGGAGTGGACGTCATTGTGGATGCCCAGTCTGTGAATCTAGCATTGGGAGTGCGGAAGTTTCTCATGAGCCCTATATGGACAAACTGATGGAGATGGATATGACATGGCTACGGAATACATTGGTTGAGGAGAAAAACTGGGAAGAGGTCAGCTGGATCACTACAAAGGGCCTTACCAGCCACTACTACTCAACCGAAGCTTGGAGGTAGTTGACATTGGTTGGCCAAAGCATTTTTCTATCGGTAAACATAACCAATGTGACCTATTGACAGGCCATGGTGGTAGCATGCATCATCGCTAGGATCCTATTTAATGTGGGGGGAGTAGATCGTGTTAGAGTGGAAGGATTTCTACCACGGCAGGAAGAAGTCCCCCTTTCTTCGTGGCCTAGTGTATGTGCTATGCAAGAAAGCAGGGGTGCCCTTAGATGACACAGATTATGAGGTGGAAAATGGTAGCGCGTTCAACCCCTTATTGGTAAGGCAGAAGCCTTGTTGAGCGCCTAAGAGTGGGAAGATGAACGATGAAGGAAGCAGCAGAGTCATAGTGGGTCTAGAAGAGGATGAGGATGCTGATGCAGAACCTACCTCCGCCCAGTCCCATCCCCTATTATTTATAAGTTTTCTAGAAGTTAACTTAGGATACTTGATACTATTTTCGGTTTTCCCCATTTGGGAATAACACATATTTTATACTTTCTTGTTTTTGGGATGATATAGTCCTTGTTTCTATATTAGGATCTTTGTAAAGAATTTATTTTCTTTTACAACATTTGTTTGGGAAGGGAATGCAAAACATGGATATAATAGAGTTGAGTCTTTGATTCTCCCTTCTATCGCGACGGTCCACTATAGCACCTGAGCATTGCTATGGCAAGAAATATTCACTATAGTGGCAGTGCTATAGTGGCCTGGATCTGCTATTATGACCCAATGAGTTTTTTATTTTAATTTCTATGTTCAGCAACATTTTCCCACTCCCATATATGTAAAAATTCTTTAACCACCTTATCATTATTAAAGCAACCCCAATACTATTCCCAGACAAGTGTCACATTTGTTCGAACCATAAACTCATTTCCGACTTAGAGATCTTACCCAATAACACAAAAATAGTCACTTACACCATATTATCACTAAATGAATATCAAATAATACATTTCATATCATCACCTACTGCTACCATACATAACTATCCCTTCCCATGGTTCCCAACCATTACTGCACTCCCCGAGGCTACCCCTAGACGTAACACGGGATCTAGGATCACTAGTGACCCAAAGCTAACCTTGAGTCTGGTATATTACAAACATACTGAATAGATAACAAAGATAAGCGAAAGAATAACTAATACTGAGTGAAAACTAAGGACTCCATGTGAGAATAAATATGAACACGTCAAGGGGAAACCAACCCCAAACAACTGGATATTGACCCTATGTTTGAAAGCCTCTACTACTGATGAGGTGATGGGACAAGTCCCCAGCTAACTCTAAAAGTAATGAAAATAATGAAATTAACTAAATAAATCAAGAATAATGAAATGTCCTCGAACTGTGATGACTCACCACTGAAGTTCTTCAATATAAGCTGAGAGTTGAACTAAGTGTGATTTGGATGTTGAGTCGCTGAACCTACATCATAAAATGATGTAGTGCAGAGTCTTTGTCAGTACTGAGCATGCAGGATATATATACTAAGCTAAACAAAGTATATAAGTTGAACAACGTATAACTGAGCAATGATATAATCTGAACAAGGATATAGATATGTACAGAAGTATAACTGAAAGATAAATTGAATCCAATGAAGAAGTACTAATCATGAAGATAACATGCTGAACTTTACACTGAAGTAAATACTGAAAACCTGGTCAATGCACTATGAGTCTATCTATGGGAGCTACTATTAACTGACATAAACCACGTGAGCTAAACGTGGAGTCCGATGTATAGGCCACATTGAGAGAACCCAATATACCTTGCCAACGGTATAGAGGCATGATTGTGGCGTGATCACTAAAACTGATGCCCAATAGAAGGGACTTATAACCTATGCGGGCACATAGTTTTAGGACTTTGAGGGTATGTTGAACCCTAGTCCAACTCGGTGCTAAGTCTACTCCCATCAGAATATTCTTGAAGCTAAAATGCACTAAATACGAATAGATCAAAAATGACATGCTAACTGAGAATGCAACATTTATATACTGAGAATATGGCGTTCAAAATCAGAAGCATAAATTTCTGTCTAACTAGCCTAGCAAGTATAATTCATTAACTAGGATAAATTTGCACAAGCTAGGTTTCTGAGTGATATGAATGGAATTATACTAAATTATCAAGAAACAAGTTTATTTAGATCAAATAAACCAAAATCAGAATAAATCTTGAAAATCTAGAAACCCTAGGTCTGAACAGTTTATGAGGATCTGAAGAACTAACTGAATTCAAGGGACCTAATGGGAGAAAGGAACCCACTAGTGAAACCTCACATACCTGTTAATGAAATCTATGGAGAAATCCTTTGAATTTTGGGATAAACTTAAAGAAAACCTATGCTTTTTCTTGGAAGAAACTGGTGACGCTTTCTGCACTTTTCGTTCTAATCTGGACAGTTTTTAGAGAATGAGGGTTTTGGGTAGGTTCTGACTAGATTATTAGGCTAAGACTGAGTAAAATGACATAGTTTAGGTATGAAACGACTGTTTAAATGCCCAATGCATAGGGAAAATGCCAAAACGACCCTTAACTTAAAGTTAATGAAGTTCCATCCACAAGGCTACTGATGGACTGTTGATGGGACCATGGTGTCGAATGGGTCATGGTTCTTGGCCAGTGTTATTGGTTCTTGGTACGCCCATCCACGATCCACTTCACAGACCGTGTGAAGGACCATGGAGGAAAGAGCTGAAATCCCTACAAATTGAATATTAGAAACTAATATCTAACTGAACTGAGTTTCATGAATCATGCAAATATGCTAAAACCCAAGGATAATTGAGGGAAAAAGATACTGATACTGAATTACACAAGATTAAGTGAGAGAACGAAGAGGAACTATTACCTCAAGTTGAAATAGAATCAGAAGGAAAGAGGTGAGGATACTTTGCCATCATGGATGCTTCTGCTTCCCAAGTAGCTCCCTCTACAGACTGACTCTTCCACAAGACCTTTACTGAAGCGACTTCCTTATTTCTCAACCTACAAACCTCACTGTCAAGAATTTCAACTGGAATCTCCTCATCGATGAGGCTATCCTTCACAACCACACTCTCTAAAGGTACTATCGATGCCTGATCACCCACACACTTATTCAAAAGGAAAATGTGAAAGATTGGATGAACCGCTGCTAGTTATGTTCCTTGCTCTAACTCATAGGCCACATTACCAACCCTTTTCAGGATTCTCAAAGGACTAGCATACCTGGGACTGAACTTCCCTTACTTGCCAAATCTCATCACCCCTTTCATGGGTGACACTTTTAGTAAAACCCAATCATCGATTTCAAACTCTAAGTCCTTTCTCCTCACATCTTCATAGGACTTCTAACGACTCTGAGCAGTTTTGAGTCTATCTCTGATGATTTGAACTTTCTCCATAGCCTCATGAACCGAATCTGGTCCAATCAAGTATGCTTCACCTACTTTGAACCAACCAACTAGAGACCTGCATCTACGCCCATATAGTGCCTCATAAGGGGCCATCTGAATACCGCAATGAAAGTTTTTATTATGGGAAAAAACTATGAATGCTAGGTGATCATCCCAACTACCCTTGAAATGGATCACGCAAGCTCTCAATATGTCCTCTAAGGTCTGAATGGTACGCTGAACCTGACCATCCGTTTGTGGATAAAATGTTTTATTAAGATTTACCTGAGTACCAAGACCTTTCCGAAATGACTTTTCAAAATGAGATGTAAACTGAGGACCTCTATCTGAGACGATAGACAAGGAACCCCATGCTACCTGACTATCTTATTTATGTAGAATCTCACGTAGTCCTCCTTTGAATCTATAGTCTTGACAGCGAAGACGTGAGCGGAATTAGTGATTTTGTCCACTATCACCCAAATAAGTCATGTTGTTTGTGAGTACGAGGTAAACCCGTAATGAAGTCCATGTTTATCACTTCCCACTTCCATGTAGGAATGTTAATCTCTTGAGTCATACCTCTTGTTTCTGATGTTCTACATTAACTTGCTGACAGTTAGGACACTTATCCATAAAATCTTTGATGTCTCTCATCATGTCGTTACACCAAAAAATTTCCCATAGATAACGGTACATCTTAGTGGCACCTGGATCAATGGAATATCTGGAATTATGGTCTTCTAATCTAATTACTCAACTCACCCACATTAGGATCACATAAGCGACCTTGATAACGAAGTACACCATCTCCCGATTGGGAGAAAACCTTTATTCTCTAGTGATGAACTGTACCTTTCAACTGAAGTTATATAGGATCACTATCCTGTTTTTCCTTAACCTCCGCTACCAATGAAGATTCTGACCCATTTTGAACTACCACACCACCATCTGACGTGTTTGTAAGGTAAACTCCTAAGCGAGCAAGCCGGTGAACATCTTTGACTAATTATTTCTTCTCTTCCTTAACATGTGCTACACTACCTATGAATAGTCTGTTGAGGGCGTCAGCCTCCACATTGGCCTTACCTGGATGGTAGAGCACATTCATGTCATATTCTTTGAGGAATTCAAGCCATCTCCTCTGACGAAGATTCAACTATTTCTGGGTGATTACATACTAGAGGATCTTATGATTTGTGAACACATCAACATGAACACCATACAAGTAATGTCTCCAAATCTTTAGGACAAATATTATGGCAACAAGCTCGAGGTCATGAGTCGGGTAGTTCTTCTCATGGACCTTAAGCAGCATAAAAGCATAAGCTATTAACATACCTTTTTGTATCAACACACTACCTAGGCTGACCCTAGAGGCATCACAATAAATCACATATATAATCGTCTGAACCATCTGGTAGAGTCAAGACAGGAGTTGTAGTCAACCTACTCTTCAGTTCTGAGATGTTTTTCTCACACTCATCTGACCACTGAAATTTGACCTTCTTCTGAGTCACTTGGTCAATGGGGAAGCTATGGATAAAAATCCTTCAACAAATATCCTGTAATAACCGGCCAAACCCAAGAAACTTATAATATATGTTTGAGAGGTGGATCTGATCCAGTGTTTTACTGCCTCAATTTTTTGAGAAGCTACTCGAATCCCTTCCCTGGATACGACATGACCAAGGAAACTGACCGACTGTAACCAAAATTCACATTTGCTGAAATTAGCGAATAGTTGGCGATCTTTCAGAGTTTGCAGGAAAACTCTCAAATGAGTCACATGCTCTTCCTCATTTCGAGAATAAATAAGGATATCATCAATATAAACAATTATGAACAAGTCCAAATATTGTTTGAACACCCTGTTCATTAAGTCCATGAAAGCTGCATGAGATTTGTTAGTCCTAAAAACATAAATACAAATTCATAGTGACCATAGCGTCTTCTGAAAGTTGTCTTCGGGATGCCACTATCTCTGACTCTTAGCTGATGGTACCCAGATCTGAGTTCTATCTTACAAAAGTAGCTAGCACCCTGAAGTTTGTCGAACAAGTCAACAATCCTGGGGATGGGGTACTTATTATTAATTGTGACTTTGCTCAACTGATAATAGTCAATGCACATCCTGAGAGAACCATCTTTCTTTCACACAAAAAACACTAGAGCACCAAGGAGAGCAGTTAGGTCTGATGAAGCTTTAATCTAGAAGGTCTTTCAACTATTCTTTCAATTCATTTAGCTCAGGTGGATCCATTATGTAATGAGGAATCAAAATAGGATGGGTATCTGGAAGGAGATCTATTCCAAAGTCGATTTCCCTTTTGGGAGGGGCTCTGGGAAGACCTTCTGGAAACACTTCTTGAAACTCATTTACGAGTGGGAATGACTCAAGAGTTGGGATTTCAGAGTTTGAATTCTTAATCCAAACAAGATGATAGATATACTCTTTGGAAATCATTTTCCTAGACTTAAGGTAAGAGATAAATCGACCCATTGGCATTGAGCTACTACCTTTCCATTCTAAGAATGGCTTGTTTGGAAACTGAAACCGAACGATCCTAGTTCTACAATCGACTGAGGCAAAACAGGAATGTAACCAGTCCATGCCTAGAATGATATCAAAATCTACCATTTCTAACTCTACAAGGTCCGCTAAGGTGACTTTCAGAGAAACGGTGACAGGGAAATTCTGTAAACCCATCTAGCTATAACTGGGTCACCAACTAGAGTAGAGACTGAGAAGGGTTCTGAGAGAGTTTCTTGACTGCATTAGTACCAAGAGATTACTTCCACTATTGGTACCAAGTGTAGGCCACTCCCTTCAATGGATAGCCGGTCAAATCTGCACTCTCGACTAAAGTGACACCTATAATGTCTGTTACCTTCTAAATGTCGTCGAGAAACTCTTGTAGATCCCCTTATGACTTAGACCTACGAAACTTTGTAGGGTTAACCCAAGTGAGGTCCAGATTCTTGCTGCAGTAGTGTTAGTCTGCGGCAGAGTTGGGGTCATAGCCTGCTGATTGACTCAGGAGGTCATGGACAGATCAAGCACTTGGAAAGCAACCCTAAACTCAGCATGCATGATTTTATCATTCAATTGGTCTGTTGGAGCTGCTGGCTAATTCCTTGTGTTAGCTCTTCTGGGAGGTATTTTCCGAAGTGCGAAAAGCAGGAGTTAGAAGGAAATTAAATAGAGTTTATACTCTACAGCACGAGCTGGAAAACAAAGAAGGGACGTTTTTCTTATAACACCTAATAGCCTCTCTCTCATAGGTGTGGCGTGCTTCACACTCGTAAAACAGACTCTACTTAGTGCGGCTTTCAGACACCCTAGGACTCTTGAACCTAATGCTCTTATACCAAGTTTGTTATGCCCCGAGGCTACCAACTAGATATAACACGAGACCTAGGATCATGAGTGACCCCAAGCTAACCCTGAGTCAGGTATATCACAAGCATATTGAATCGATAACAAAGATAAGCAAAAGCATACCTAATAACTGAGTCAAAACTAAGGACTCCATATGAGAATAAATCTTGACATGTCTAGGGGAAACCACCCCAAATAATTGAAAGTCTGAAAGCCTCTACTACTAATGAGCTATTGGGACAAGTCCCCAACTAACTATAAAAATACTGAAAAGAATAGAAGTAACTAAATAAGTCAAGCATAATGAAATGTCCTCGAACTATAAGGACTCACCACTGAAGCTGCTGAATATAAGTTGAGAGTCGAACTAAGCGTGATCTAGATGTTGAGTGCATGAGCCTACATCATAAAACGATGTATGGCAGAGTATGCGTCAGTACTTGGAATGTACTGAGCATGCAGGATATAGATACTAAGCTGAACAAAGTATATAAGCTGGAAAATACATAACTGAGCAATGATATAATCTGAACAAGGATATATATATGTACTGAAGTATAACTAAAAAGATATACTGAATGCAATGACCAAGTACTAATCAAGAAGATAACATGTTGAACTGTTTACTGAAGTAAATGTTGAAAACCTAGTCAATGCACTAAGAGTCTGTCTGTGGGAGCTACTATTAACTGACATAAACCACGTGAGAAAAATGTGGAGTCCGATGTATACCCCCACCGAGAGGACCCAATATACCTTTCCAGGGGTTTAGAGGCATGATTATGGCATGATCACTAAAACGGATGCCCAACATAAGGGACTTATAACCTACGCGGGCACGTAGCTCTGGGACTTTGAAGGTACACTAAAACCTAGTCCTACTCGGTGCTAAGACTACTCCCATTTGAATATCCATGAAGCTACAATGCACTAAATATGAATAGCTCAAAACTAACATGCTAACTAAGAATGCAAAATTTTTATACTGGAATACGGCTTTCGAAATCTGAAGCATGAATTTCCGTTTGACTACATAGAAAGTATAATTCATGAACTAGGATAAATTTACACAAGCCAGGGTTCTGAGTTATATGAATGGAATTATACTAAATTATCAAGAAACAAGTTTATTTAGATCAGAGAAACCATAATCACAATAAATTTTGAAAATCTAGAAACCCTAGGTCTGAACAGTTTATGAGAATATGAAGAACTAACTGAATTATAGGGACCTAATGGATTAAAGGAACCCACTAGTGAAATTCCACATACCTGATAATAAAGCATCTCCTTGTTCTTTGAAGAAACTTGTGTTCTTTCTCCTCTTTTCATTTTAATTTCGATGGTTTTAGGAGAATAAGGGTTTTGGGTAGGTTTTGACTAGATTATTAGGCTAAGACTGAGTAAAACGATGTATTTTAGGTATTAAATAACGTAGTTTAAATACCCAATGCATAAGGAAAAGACCAAAACGACCCTCAACTTAAAGCTGACGAAGTGTCATCCACGGGGACACTGATGGACCGCCGATGGGATCACGTCCAGTCGAATCTGTCATGGTTCATGGACAGTGTTACTAGTTCTTGGTATGCCCATCCACAGTTCACTTCACGGACCATGTGAAGGACCACTAGTCGTGAAGGCCATCGTGGTTCTTCAAAAGAGGTTGGGGTCTTATTGGGTCAGGTCGACGGACAAGTCCACGGCCTCTGTGAAGTTCCACATACTGTCACGTGGTCTGTGGTCAGTCACCTGAGCCGTGGTGGTCCTCTAAGTTTGGCTATATGTGAACCAAGACAAGGGTAACTGGTCGTGGTCCTATTCACGGCCCGTGAACCCCTCTGTAGTTCACCATTTTCGTTTGTTTATTCTAAGTCATATTTCTGAGGTATTACAATTATCAAGTTTCCTGAAATTGAAGTTTCCCCAAGGTCACCATTCGTCTTTTCCCAAACCATCTTTACTAATGGTAACCCATGCATGTTCTCAAATGACCCTAAGATCGTTCCCATACATGAAAAACACATACTTCACCTCCTGGCTATAAGATCTCAGGATTGAATTACACAAAACATGTTCAATAATAACATAACAACTTCAATCATTCAGGCAAGTATAATTCACAAATAGGAAATTATTCAAGCAATGTAATGCACAAAATAAAAATCATTAAGAATTCATCATCAATTCAATCAAGTTCATGATATAATATTTGCATCATGGGTGACCATTAATTGACCGTCCATGCATTCTGTAACACCCCGAATTCGAAAAAGAGCCAATAGAAGATTTTCAAAACTTGCAGGTGCCACCGGCGGAGGCCAAACAACGACCCGTGGTTTGGACTACAGACGTAGGTATGGTCCGTGGGTCGGCAACCCAGAATTCCCAGAAAATCACGACCCATGGCAGGATCTACGGACCGTAGATGGGACCATGGTCTAGTGTCCGTAGATCGTGACCACCATCACCTATTCTCAAATGCCACATTTCGTCACTAGGTATGTAGGATTTAACTAGTGGGTTCCTTTCATCCACTAGGTCCCTAGAATTCAGTTAGATCCTTGATTCTACATATCTTGTTTTGACCTAGGGTTTGTAAAATCTTGGAGAATTGTTATGATTTCAGTTGCTATAGTATCCATAATCTAAATATTATGTTTTCTTGGAAACGTTGTATAATTCCTTGTATGAAACTCAGAACCCTAGTTTATATATTCTCTTAGTTCATGAATTGCATTTTCTAGGTCAGTTAAACAGATAATCATGCTTTAGTTTTCAAATGTCACATTATTAGTATATAAATGTTGCATTCTCATTTAGTATTTCAGTATTTTGATCTTTACAGTATTTCAGTTACATTACAATCATATACATATCCATTTGGGAGTAGACTTACAACCAAGTTGGACTAGGGTTCAGCGTACCCTCATAGTCCAGAAATACATGCCCCCGTAGGAGTATAAGTCCCCTCTTTTGGGCATCAGATTTAGTGATTACTCCAGTCATGCCTTTATACCCCTGGCAAGGTATATTGGGTCCTCTTGATGGGGTCAGACTCCACATTTAGCTCACGTGGTTTTATGTCGGTTAATAGTAGCTCCTAAAGTAAAACTCTTAGTTCATTTGACCAGGTTTTCAGTATATACTTCAGTATTCAGGTTAGTATGTTATGTTCATGATTAGCACTTGGTCATTGCATTAAGTTTAGCTTTTCAGTATTTACTTTCTTACTTAGTTTATGTCATTGCTCAGTTATGATTTGTTCAGTTTATATTTATTTATTCAGCTTAGTATCTATATCATGCATACTCAGTACATTCCAAGTATTGATGCATACACTGCGCTACATCCTTTCATGATATAGGATTAGGTACTCAGCATCCAGATCACGCTTAGATTGATCTCAGTCCGCATTCAGCAGCATCAGTGTTGAGTCCTCATATTCCGAGGACAATAGACATGCTTTCATTTTAGTTTTTACTTTTATTTTTCCATTTTTTTAGAGTTAGCTGGGGGAATGTCCCAGCAACTTAACTTAGTTAAAGACTTTTCAGACAAAGTAGTAGAATCAGCTTGAACTGTTAAGTTCATCTCTCAGTTGTTATTAAACTCTAAGTATTCTTTATACATTCAGATTAGTTGGGTTTTTCCCCTATTCAGATAACCATTGTTTTAGCTTCCGTATAGTATCTGTTTTACTTAGTTATTTTCAGTATGCTTATTATATGTAGGTTAGCTTGGGGTCACTCGTGATCCTAGGTCCCGTGTTACGTCAAGGGGGTAGCTTCGGGGCGTGACAAACTTGGTATCAAAGCATTAGGTTTAGGAGTCCTAGGATGTCTGAAAGCTGCACTTAGTAGATTCTCTTTCACGGGTGTGAACTGTACCACATCTATGAGAGTGAGTCTACGAAATATTTTAAGAGAAACTTCACTCTCTTGGTTATTCTTATCGTGCATGGGTATGATCCACTTCTCCTTTCTAATCAGTCATTATGTGTTTCAGATCATGCATCCTCATAGAGCTAACGCATGGAATGCTAATGCAGGCAATGCTAACATAGTTCCTCCTGTCCCGAATCATGAGGCTACGAATGCAAAATTTTAGAATATGATCCAGCTCTTGGCTCAGAGTGTCGCCAATTAGAACAATCTGGAAGTCCTAGTTCCTACTAACACAAGTGGTGGATCAGATACAGCTAGGGTTCGAGAATTTGTTCGGATTGCCTGAGTTTCTAGGATCGAAGTTTGGTGAGGACCCACACAACTTCATTGATGAGGTTAAGAAAATTCTTAGAGTAATGCAAGTGACTGGAACTGAGAGTGTTGAGTTGGAATCCTACCAACTTAAAGATGTGGTTCATATCTAGTTCACTTAGTGGAAAGATAACAGGGGTGCAGATGCAGCTCCTATGACTTGGGATTGTTTTACAAGAGCTTTCCTAGATAGGTTCTTCCCAAGAGAGTTGAGAGAATCTAAGGCACAAGAGTTTATGAACTTGAAGCGAGGTTTTATGTGGGTCTAAGAGTACGGACTAAAGTTTCCTCAGCTCTCTAGGGTTCTATGTCAGTCCAGACACTCTCTCAGAACCCTTTTCAGTCTCTACTCCAGTTGGTGACCCAGTTATAGCTAGATGGGTATACAAAAATTGCAGCAGATCTTGTAGAGTTAGAAATGGTAGATTTTGATGTCATTCTACGCATGGATTCCTTACATTCTTGTTATGCCTCAGTCGATTGTAGAACTAGGCTCGTTCGGTTTCAGTTTCCTAGCGAGCCAGTCTTAGAATGGAAGAGTAGTAGCTCACTGCCTATGGGTCGATTCATCTCTTACTTTAAGGCCAGAGAGATAATTTCCAAAGGGTATATTTATCATCTTGTTCGGGTTAAGGATTCAAAGTCTGAAACCCCAACTCTTGAGTCAGTCCCAGTAGTAAATGAATTCCCAAAAGTGTTTCCAGAAGATATTCCTGGAGTTCCTCCTGAAAGGAAAATTGACTTCGGAATAAATCTCCTTCCAGATACCCAACCCATTTCGATTCCTCCTTATAGAATGGCTCAAACCGAGCTTAAGGAATTGAAAGAACATTTGAAAGACCTTCTAGATAAGGGCTTCATCAGACCTAGTATCTCTCAATGGGGTGCTCTAGTGTTGTTTGTGAAAAAGAAATATGGTTCTCTCAGAATGTGCATTGATTATCAGTAGTTGAACAAAGTCACAATCAAGAATAAGTATCCCATCCCCAGGATCGATGATTTGTTTGACCAACTTCAGGGTGCTAGTTAATTTTCCAAGAGAGATCTCAAATACGGCTATCATCCACTTAGAGTCAGAGATATTGACATTCCGAAGAGAGCTTTCAAAACTTGGTATGGTCACTATGAATTTGTAGTTATGTCTTTTGGACTAAAAAATACTCATGTAGCTTTCATGGACTTAATGAACATGGTGTTCAAACAGTATTTGGATTTGTTCGTCATCGTCTTTATTGATGGTATCCTCATTTCTTCTCGGAATGAGGAGGAGAATGCGACTCATCTGAGAGTTGTTCTGCAAACTCTCAAAGAACGCAGGTTATTCGCTAAGTTTAGCAAATTATAATTTTGTTACAGTATGTCACTTTCCTTGGTCATGTGGTATCTAGCGAAGGGATCCGAGTGGGTTCTCAGAAAATTGAAGCAGTAAAGCACTAGCACAGACCCACCTCCCCAACTGATATCAGATGTTTTTTGGGTTTAGCCGGGTATTACAGGAGATTTGTTGAAGGATTTTCATCCATAGCTTCCCCATTGACTAAGTTGACTCAGTATAAGGTCAAATTTCAGTGGTCAGATGAGTGTGAGAAAAGCTTCTTAGAACTGAAGACTAGATTGACTTCAACTCCCGTCTTGACTCTACCATATGGTTCAGACTGTTATGTGATTTATTGTGATGCATCTTGGGTCTTCCTAGGTTGTGTCTTGATGCAGGAAGGTAAGGTCATAGCTTATGCTTCTAGACAACTTAAGGTTCATGAGAAGAACTACCCGACTCATGACCTCAAGCTTGCAACTGTAGTATTTTCCCTAAAGATTTGGAGACACTACTTGTACGGTGTTCATGGTCATGTATTCATAAATCATAAGAGCCTCCCGTATTTGTTCACCCAAAAAGAGTTGAATCTTCGTCAGAGGAGATGGCTTGAATTCCTCAAGGATTATGGCATGAATGTGTTGTACCATCCGGGTAAGGCCAATGTAGTGGTTGATACTCTCAGCAAGATGTCTATGGGTAATGTAGCACATGTTGAGCTATCCATAGATGTTCACCGGCTTTCTCTCTTAGGAGTTCATCTTACGGATACATCAGATAGTGGGGTGTTAATTCAGAATGGATCTGAATCTTCATTGGTAGAAGAGGTTAGGGAAAAACAGGATAGTGATCCTATATTACTTCAGTTGAAAAGAGTAGTTCATTAGCTGAAAGTTCAGGTTTTCACCCAAGAGGGAGATGGTTACTTCGTTACAAGGGTCACTTATGTGTTCCTAATATGGGTGAGTTGAGGCAGCAGATCTTTACAGAAGCTTATAACTCCAGGTATTCCATTCATCCAGGTGCCACTAAGATGTACCGTGATCTACGAGAAGCCTTTTGGTGGAACGGCATGAAGAGAGACAAAGCAGACTTTGTGGCTAAGTGTCCTAATTATCAACAGGTTAAAGTAGAACATCAGAAACCAGGAGGTATGACTCAAGAGATTAAAATTCCTACATGGAAGTGGGAAGTCATAAACATGGACTTCATTACGGGTTTACGTCGTACTCGCAGACAGCATGGCTCCATTTGGGTGATAGTGGACAGAGTTACTAAGTTCGCTCACTTCTTGGCTGTCAAGACTACAGATTCAGCGGAGGACTATACCAAACTCTACATCCATGAGATAATCAGGTTGCATGGGGTTCCCTTGTCTATCATCTCAGATAGAGATCCCCGTTTTACCCCTCATTTCTGGAAACCGTATCAAAAAGTTCTTGGTACTCAGGTAAATCTCAGTACAGCATTTCATCCGCAGACGAATGGTCAAGTAGAGCGTTCCATTCAAACCTTAGAGGACATGTTGAGATCTTGCGTTATCGATTTTAAGGGTAGTTGGGATGATCACCTACCTCTCATAGAGTTCGCCTATAATAATAGTTTCCATTCTAGTATTCAGATTGCCCCGTATGAGGCACTATATGGTCTTAGATGCCGGTCCCAGATTGGTTGGTTAGAAATAGGTGAAGCAGCATTGATTGGGCTAGATTCGGTTCATGAGGCTATGGAGAAAGTTCAACTCATTAAAGATAGACTAAAGACAACCCAGAGTCGTTAGAAGTCCTATGCAGATGGGAGGAGAAGGGACTTAGAGTTTGAAATCAATGATTGGGTTTTCGTGAATGTGTCACCTATGAAGGGGGTGATAAGATTTGGCAAGAAAGGGAAGTTGAGTCCTAGATATGTAGGTCCTTACAGATTCCTGAAAAGGGTTGGTAATGTGGCTTATGAGTTAGAATTTTTAGTAGAATTAGCAGCAGTTCATCCAATCTTTCACATTTCCTTGTTGAAAAAATGTGTGGGTGATCCAGCATTGATAGGTACATTAGAGAGTGTGGCTGTGAAGGATAGTCTCACTTATGAAGAGATGCCAGTAGAGATTCTTGACCGTCAAGTTAGTAGGTTGAGAAATAAATAAGTCACTTCAGTGATGGTTTTGTGGAGGTGTCAGTCCGTAGAGGGAGCTACTTGGGAAGTAGAAGCAGCCATGAAGGCCAAGTATCATCATCTCTTTCCTTCCGATTTTGTTTCAGCTTGAGGTAATAGTTCCTCTCAAGTCTCTTAGTTTAATCTTGTGTAAATTCTGTCTTAGTATCATATTCCTTCAATTGTTCTTGCGTTTCAGCAATATTTGCATGTTCTTGGAACTCAGTTCAGTCAGATATCAGTTTCTATCACCTAGTGGTAGGAATTGTAGATCTTTCCCTCCATACTCAACTAGTTTAAACTTCATTCGAGGACGAATGTTCCTAAGGGGAAGATAATGTAACACCCCGAGTTCAAGAAAGAACCAATAGCAGATTTTCAGAACTTGCAGGTGCCACCAACATAGGCCAAACCACGGCCCGTGGTCTGGACCATGGACCGTAGGTATGGTCCGTAGGTTGGTCACCTAGAATTCCCAAAAAATCATGATCAAATGCAGGACCGTAGGTGGGTCAATGATCCAGGGTCCATAGATCGTGACCCCGATCACCTAGTCTCAGACACCAAATAACGCCCTGCCAAGACGTACCTCGGTCAATACACGGTGTGTCGATTAGGATCCGTCGATGGCCTCATCAGCTGTTAAGTCAGGGTCATTTTTTTTCTTTCCTCTTATGCATTGGGCATTTAAACTACATCATTTAACACCTAAACTACATTGATTTACTCAGTTTAAGCCTAGTAATTTCGTCAGAACCTACCTAAAACCTTTATTCACCAAAAATCATCAAAACTTAGAGCAAAAAGGAGAAGAAATAAGCTCCAATTTCCCCAAGAACACTCATAAATTTTCTTCAAGTTCCAGCCCCGAAATCAATGGATTTCTTCGTAGATTTTGTCACTATGTAGGATTTCACTAGTGGTTTCCTTTCATCCACAAAGTCCCTAGAATTAAGTCAGATCCTTGATTCTACATATCTTGTTTAGACTTAGGGTTTGTAAAATCTTGGATAATTGTTATGATTTCAGTAGCTATAGTATCCGTAATCTAATTATCATGTTTTCTTGGAAATGTTGTTTAATTCCTTGTATCAAACTCACGACCCTATTTGTGTAGATTCTCTTAGTTCATGAATTGCACTTGCTAGGACAGTTAAATAGATAATCATGCTTCAGTTTTCGAATGTCACATTATCAGTATATAAATGTTGCATTCTTTATTAGCATGTCAGTATTTTTAGCTATTCATTATTTCAGTTACATGATAGTCATATACATACTCAGTTGGGAGTAGACTTAGCATCGAGTTGGACTAGTGTTCAACGTACCCTCATAGTCCCAGAACTACGTGCCCTGTAGAAGTATAAGTCCCCTCTATTGGGCATCAGATTTAGTGATCACGCCAGTCGTGCCTTTATGCCCCGGCAAGGTATATTGGGTCTTCTCGATGGGGCGTATACATTGGACTCCATGTTTAGCTCACATGGTTTTATGTCGGTTAATAGTAGCTCCCACAGTCAGACTTTTAGTGCATTTGATCAGGTTTCAGTATATACTTCAGTATTCAGTTTAGTATGTTGTGTTCATGATTAGCACTTGGTCATTGCATTCAGTTTAGCTTTTCAGTAGTTACTTCCTTACTCAGTTTATGTCATTGCTCAGTTATGATTTGTTCAGTTTATATGTATTTATTCAACTTAGTATCTATATCCTGCATGCTCAGTACATTCCAAGTACTGACGCATACTCTACGCTACATCCTTTCATGATGTAGGTTTATGTACTCAACATCTGGATCACACTTAGATCGATTCTCGGTGTGCATTCAGCAAATTCAGTGGTGAGTCCTCATATTCTGAGGACAATGGACCTGCTTCAATTTTAGTCTTTACTTTCAGTTTTCCATTTTGTTAGAGTTAGCTGGGGGGTATTTCCCAGCAACTCAACTCAGTTAGAGGCTTTTCAGACATTGTTAATTTCAACTCTCAGTTCTTAATAAACTCTTAGTATGGCTTATATATTCAGATTAGTTGGGTTGTTCCCCTACTCATATAACCATTGTTTTAGCTTCTGCATAGTATATGTTTTACTTAGTTATTTTTAGTATGCTTATGATATGTCAGACACAGGATTAGCTTGGGGTCACTCGTGATCCTAGGTCCCGTGTTACATCAATGGGGTAGCCTCGGGGAGTGACACATTCACAGGACCCTTAAGGACATATACCAATTGGAATCTTCCTAATTCGAATCTTGCATTGCATGTTTACCTTAAACCGCAAAAATGGCATCCAGATTACTTCATTAAGTTACCAATTGGAATCAATATATACCAATTGGGTTCAACCCATACCACAAGCAATAGACCGCATGAAAAGAGTGAAGAAGTGACATTATATCCTAGAATTTTTTGTAGCCCCTGAAAATTAAATATGGACGTCACTACACCAATTCTCAGCACTCTATTTAACATTTGCTCTAGCACTGGGAGATAAGTAAGATAGGCTCTGATACCAAGTTGTCACGACCCAACCCACCAGGACATGTGGGAACCTACTCTAACACTCAGATAAGAGAACCCTTACCACCCAATTTAAACAAAATACTCTGAAACTCCTTTAACAGCTTAACGATTTTTAATAACATCAACTTTAATGAAAAACTGTTTTACAAATAACCAAAAATCCTCCCACATCAAACAAGTCTAAATAGTTACAAGAGCTACTAAAAGAGTATAGTTTATATAGGAATATAAGACATAGCTACCACTATATAGAAGAAAAATGGAAGTTTTCGGAGATCATTATTGTCTTTACTTAAGAA
Source organism: Solanum lignicaule (assembly GCA_029582545.1). Taxonomy (NCBI): domain Eukaryota; kingdom Viridiplantae; phylum Streptophyta; class Magnoliopsida; order Solanales; family Solanaceae; genus Solanum; species Solanum lignicaule. The sequence goes on from JAJOOF010012013.1 coordinate 44,668, forward strand.
GCATCACTGACATTGCAACCAGACTAGGTCTAGTGGCATAGGAAGAGTAGTATCAATACAAAAACACGTACTGGTAGGCATCATCGGTCAACATGAACCTACCACATAATATAAAGTAGACATTCAAAAAGAAACATGCAATATTAAAGTTACAACACCTAAAGTCTCTATCAATATGCTTTTATCCTCCCAAGTACAATACCCATAAACTAATGTTCCTTGATCCCATGCCTCCCTATTATACAAACATACAGTAAAATCATAGAAGCCTTCTACCACACAGAGATTCACAAATACAAGAGCACCACTAGCCCAATCAACCAACCTATGACTCTCCCTCAACTTCAAGTACCAATTCCAAGCCCTTTAGGGACAGTAATTGGCACCTTAGACCAACTCATCTATCTTGATTCACATCCTCATGATCATATAAGTTCTTAAATAGTGGATAACATAGCCTGACTCGGCACTTAAATTATGCACCAGACCATCGATCAACAGCCCAACTTAGTAATCACCATTTCAATAACAAATGGCATACCATTAAAATCAAAAGCATAACAAATCTTGGACTCCCAATCCATATCCTAACATAGCAGTAACATTAAACATGTCCTTCATGATCACGTACAAGCCATACCTGAGATAAACTTACGTGTCAAGTAACCTAGACCACTCAAGGATCCAACATACATACAACCTTATTATTAAAGGTAAACCTGGTTCACTTATGGAACTACAAATGCACATACCCGTTTATCTGAAGGAACCCACACACAAAACTATTCATTTACCGGCATGGTACCCAAGCCAAAAAAGTTAGTAGTTATACTAGGTGTGGTATCCAAGCTAACTGTTAGTAATTATACCAGGTGAGGTATCTGAACCAACAATTGTGAGTAATTATACCAGCCTTGGTATTCAAGCTAACCATTAGTCTTCCTTAACAGGCGTGGTAACCAAGCCAACCATCAATCACAGACAATCATGCACAATATCAATGACAATAACACTTGAAACAACAAGTAAAGTAAAAACGTTCATTGCATGATATTTTCAACATAATGTCATTACATATACTTGCTATGGCTTCCCCAACATGCATTATACAAGTGATACTAATAAACAGTGAGCATGCATACATACATATATTGGACAATACAAACCGTATCAATATACTCATGGTCCCACACTAAACCCCCATAAGAGTACACATTCATTCCCCTTTATTATCATAAGTACCCGAAATTTCTATAACCCAACAATTCCATAATACTCAACCTTACAATGTCCACCAACCCTCCTCATCAAGAAAAAATGAGGTAACTAATCAAGAATTAAAGAAACACCCCTAGCCATTATCCCACCGCCGCTCTTACAGCAATGAAAAACAACCTATAAACATATCACTTGTCATTAATTACCAGAATTTGAGCTTTGATATCACATATTTTCACACATTTTTTATTGTTATACCACATCCTTGATTTTCTAGCAATATATTTGAGTGAATACTTATTGATACAATTCTGTTACGTTAGTTTTTTTCTATCTCTCAGATGAATTACGTATGCCAGCTGTATAGATGTAGTTGTTGCATTTTCTTATTTGAGAGAAGATATGTCTCTGGACCAAAGTGAGAAATGTGACAAGTTCCTTGATCTTATGGGAGACTTTAAGGCTCGAAGGTTTGCAACTAAAATTAGCATATTCTCATGATCTTCATTACTTTCTATTCTTATCTGGTTATTTTTATGGGACAATGTTTTTGAATATTCCTCATATAATTGATATTATTGGTGTCATAGAAAGTGTGAAAGCATTGTTAAAAGGGTATCCTAGTTTGCACATTGGATTCAATGTTTTTATTCCAGTGGCTATGAAATAATCCTCAATGATAAAGGAAGTATCCTCCAAAGAAAAGAGCTAATGAGGAACAAGCACTCAATCTACTGAACAAAATAAAGTTTACATTTCTTTTACCTTATAAAAGTTTCTCTTTTTCCTGTTTAAAAACATTTAGTCATACCTTATTGACTTATAACTTCTAGCAGAAACTTTTAGGAAATTACCAAGAGTTCAATTATTCCTTAACATTTTCAAAGAATGTTGGAAGGAGCGCAAGGATGTCAAAGAGGTTTACCGTGAGATGACATTTTTTTTTAAAAATCGGATACATAGATAATATAGACAATCCTTATATTTTTGTTTTTACTACCATTTTCTTATTTGTGTAGGTTGTCGTACTTCTCAATGACCATCCAGATTTGCTAGAGGAGTGGTCTAGAATCTTACCAGATTATGTTACTGACTTACTGTTAATCCATTGTCTAATTTGGACGACGATAAAATGTTGATGAACTGAAATATATCATATTTGTTGTGCTCTTTGGGCCAACTTTATAGTGTTGCTATGTGAATTTAATAGAATAACATATTTCAAATTGTTAATGGAAAACTTAGACTGTCTTATTTAATTATTCATTATTTGATTTCATGTAAATCTGCATTGTTTACTGGATACTAAACGTTTACCATATGAGAGGTATATTATATGGTTTTTGATTTAATATTTTTGGTAAATAATTTATTAGAAATATGCAATATTTGTATTATTTGTGTGGAAGAATTTTATCGTCAAATGTCTACACGCTAATAATGTTGAGGAGATTAAGACTTTAGATATATAAAAAAATTAAAACTTACAACTTAACCAGAAAATACAAACAAATATTCAGTTCCATTTCTTAAAATCATTTAAATTAACATTACAATTTGTCATCAAATTCAATTCACTATAATGATTAGTATATATAATCCTATATAATCTAATTCCTTGTTACGATAATTGAAGAAATATTTTTAAAATTTTTGAATATCCAACATAGTTTTAGAATTTTGTCACATACTACAAAAATTATACACATACATGATATTGCTGAGAGAAAATTGATCACATAATTTATTTCCCTAATTGAACTTATTACAAATTTATTAATTCATTCAGAATACTAAAAATGGAACTAACTTCACTTTGTGGAATTCTCATAATTGTCATTATTATATTACAGAAAGAAATGTAGAATTATCTAGCATAATATAATTTCAATTACAAAAATTCCACAAAAAAGAATAAATTTTAAAATGTCTAACATCATTTTGTAGTAGTCTTGTCGATTTGTATTCATTACATCTCGAATTTGCAAATGAACGAAGGGGTTTTTTAGATAATATTAAAGAATCAATCTCTCAATGAAAATTTCTTCAATGAATGACTGTTTTTTGAAGTAATATTTCTTTAAAAATGAAGAAACATAATTGTACATCATAGTTTTACACTCGAAAGTATAATTTAAAATTTTCAATGTATAACGTAATCATATCATTTTGTCACACATCACATAAACTAATACTAGAACATAACTTTGATTAGAAAAGATATGAAACATGTTATATTTTTTTCCATGGTTCGAGGTACGTGTGCTTTCTTATTATCCCGGGTTCGAGGACCATTTGTTGTGATCTTCTTCTAGGTGGGTTTGAGGCCTTGGCATATATCCTTAGTCACGGTTTGAAGCCGGACTCGTATTTAAGGGTAAGTTTGGGTCCGGGCACACCCCTATTTTTGTTGGGTTTGAGTCTCGACTTGGTGATTCTATTGGGGTCTTGGGTTACCTTTACCATGGTTCGAGTTCGTGGAAGGTGGTGGTTGTTCTGGAAGTGGGCTCATGTTATTTTCGTAGTTCTTTAGCTTTTCTATTATAGGGGTCTTTTTAAGTTACTAACTTTAAATTCTGCACAAGTGTATCTTCTGGGCTTATGGGGTCCCAGTTTGGTTTTAGTTAGCTATTTTACCTTAGTGTTCCTTCTTTACATAGCTCGTGTGTTTCTTAATTAGGATTTCCATTATTGTTTCCATTCAAAAGTTTTTGGTTGTTTCCCTTTTCACTTTTGTAATGACCCTCAGGTCATTTAAGTGATAATATCTTCCTTTTGTCATTAAGAGCGATCCTATAGTGACCCTAAGTCATTTATGACTTGTTGGGGCTGATAGCTCGGTCACTAAGTCGTTCTTTTGGGCTTTTTGCAAGCTTCCATGTTTTGGAGCTTTTGAAACGTGAATAGTTTATTTCGATCAAAAGTCCTCAGAATACAAGTCTCACAATTCCATCAGCTCTGGAAGTGTCATTTTAAGCTAGTGGCGTTGTTGGCCCAGATCCCAGGACCTTAGGTGCGAGTTTGTGCCATTTTGCATTTTAGCATTGAAGCTTTGGCCTATGTTTGACTCAAGTAAACAATATTTGTAGACATGTTGGGATGAGAATTCTATCAATGTGTTTAGATCCAAAATGTTGTATTTTTCCTAGAACGACCCATTTTATAGATCTTGAGGCTTTTAGGCTAATTCCGAGCCCCCTTGTAGATTATGGCTTAAAATAGAGTTGAGGGTGTGAGATCCAGATTTTTATGGGATGATCTTGGTTGGGAGCTTCTACTGCTCAGATTAGTTTGTAATGGCGAATTTTGTGCGGTAGAATACTTATTTTCATGCATAAGGTTCCGAATCAGTCCCTAGCACCCAAGTAGAGCCCGAGAGGCTTAGCTAAAAAAAATTGGTGCCTGATGTTGATGCTTATGTTTTTGAAGCCCTGGAGTCGCTTTAGTGACAAGGGCTCCTCTATAGAAGGCTAGGCTAGCTAGATGCCAGCCACTTTAGTAGCCTTAACTCACTTTAGCGGTCAGGGCATCGCTTTAGATAGGCCCGCCCTTCTAGCCCTGCTGTTTTATCAGCGTTAGTTGCCACTTTTCTGGCACCTGAAGTGGTCTAAAACCCAGCTTGATCAGCCTTAGTTTTATTATTTCAAATTGTGATTTTTCCCTCTATATATCTCAAAATTAAGTGATCGAAAGTGTGGTGTGATCATCAAGCTTGAGGCTACGGTGGGTGTATGATCAGGAAGCGTAAGATACTCTCCATTTGAGTTATTTTACGTGGTTTTGAGACCACTGACCCTCTTTATATTCATTAATTATCAATTTGATGCATGTATGTTTTTCTCGCTGTTATGTACCCCGAATTGTGTTCCATTTCGAAATACAAGTTTAAGGATGTAACTAGGTCCTTTTAACATAGTCAATTCCAGAATTTTTGGTGCAGGTCAAAGATTTCCCAATTTTACTCCTATTTGGGTATGTCTAGGTTTTATGTTATTTAGTATCTAAATGACCTTATTAATGTTGTGATTCTATATTTGATAGCGTCAGAGAATTCAGATGTCTTTAGGAATGGAAAATCTATGGAGACATGATTTGAAACGTGTGTGGTCAGCCTAATGGTAGGCTACGGCTTCCCATTTCTTAGATTGAGCTTGATTATGTGAAAGCATGTTGATTTGTGTTAATTAGGGGTGGGTACTTAGTTGATCATGCTAGCTTAAATAAAAATCATGTTTATACTTATATCATATTTTTTAGGATTAGAGTCATGCTATTTTTTATATGTGATCATCTTTACCTTAGTGTGCCTCCATTTATGTTGTTATCATTGTTTTGAGCATTGTTGGCCTTAGTCTAGGCTTAGACTAGTGTTTCCATAGACTTGTGATATTCAGGGTTGTTTGGCCTGATTTCTTGTTTTGACATCGTTTTAGACGATTTAGCTCATTGTAAAATGGTATAGCATATTTGGATCTGATAGAATGAGCCTTAGATTAGGCGTTGATTCAGCTTGATGACCTTCATCAATTCTCCCTATTTCTATAGCTCGTAAGTTAAATATGGATTTCTGGCTTTGCTTGGTATCTTTGGGCTGGACTTGGTTTGAGCTTGAAGTATTATTTTTATAATGTGAGAGTGGACGTTGTTCCACTGTGGTTCCACAATGATGAGTTGATATAAGATCTTTCAACAACAATTATACTCACAAATTTAAGGTTTGTTCATGCTGCTCTTTATCCTCTACAGATTTGATACACTTTGGCTACAACTTATTGCCTTTTTGGAGGTTATACGTAGTTCGAGGTTCGAACTTTGCACTCCTTAGTTTAGGGGTGGGATTTATTTGGTTACTTAGGAGGCTATCCACGATTAAATGTACGGGCTACACTTTTTCAGCTCTAGACTCACTATGATCTGCTCTTAGTAGTTATAGCTATTCTATGTACTTTTCCAGCTTATGGGGACCCGTTTAGGGTCTTATTTAATTTTGTGCATGACAGTACCTTTTAGGATTATGCCCAACTGGGTTTAGTTAATTGTACTTAGTTCACTTCTGTCCGACATCTTTTTGTTCTTTATTCTCGCTTTTAATATTTCTTTTACTTCTCTTGCTCAGTCAGCCGGTGATGCCTAATTGGGTACTTATTGTTTTGATACTCATGCTAAACTTTGGATCGTACTCTGTTTATATTAGAATACTTTGTACTTGTGATTCCCAAGTTGTGGGAGGGATCTGTTGTGTATGTGTATATATATTGGTTTTATTTCGCATATTATCTTATTTCTTCTTTTAAACAATTGCTTCGCTTTGTTTCTACCCTTATATCCATTACTTGATGTTTTCGGTTACTATTTCATTTACCTACTGGTGGGTTAAAATAGGTGCCATCATGACTTGAGAAATCAGGTCATGACAAGTTGGTATTAGAGCCAGGTTCACCGGTCTCACTTGTAAAGAGCTAACACCTAGTGGAGTCATAGGGATTAGTGTGGGGACATATGTATCCTATCTTTGGGAGGCTACAGAGGTGTTGTTAGGAATGTTCTTTTTCTTTTGTAAAAATTACACAAATCTCATAGTGGTAAGAGCTGATGATATCCTATCCATACTTATTTTTCAAACTACAAAAATCCTTTAAAATTTAAGGAATACGAATACATCACTCAACCTGCCAAGACATGGCATTCAAATACATTACCTTTGTTGATACAAGAATCATTGGTCCCAATACATCATTCAACGTCCCAATACATCACATACCGATACATTACTTTGTTTAATAAAAGACACAGTTATCGCGATATATCACGGTTGATACATCACGTTACGATACATCAAGTAACAGTGATGTATCCAAAAATAGGAAAGAAAATGAGAAAAATAAGGATATTTATAATTTTTCCAAATAATAGGAAGTTTTAGAGAATATGGTAAAAGAAGTTGTGTATTTGGGTAATTTTTCTTTATTTTTGTATCGCTTTCGTGTAGTGTGTGCCTTATTGGTTTCATGGAATCTCACTTGTTTCATTCTTTCACAAGATGGATCATACGTTCCATATGTGGCCAAAGGTAGATGTCAATCTCCTCAGCAGGCCAGGGGTGCAGTGATTAACGTTTCAAAAACACTTCATCTAGTTCTAAGTGTCAACGATCGTAAATTAGTATAAGCCCAACTAAGTGAGTTGGGGTCGATCCCACAGAGAGTAGCTTTATTTTGAATTCAAATATGAAAGTATGGCAGTGACCTTTGCAGTTGAATAAACACAACACTTAAGAGTCTAGAAGTCAAACTCCAGGATGTCAATACCAACCCACTTCAACAATCAGCAAGAAACAATCAAATAATGAGATAACACTTGGGGGATTGACTAACCAACTGTCGCATTCACTTCACGGGTGTTCATCATTACCAACAATGTTAATTCGTCGTGGGTAGAATGGACTATAAGCAAAGCAATTTTCTCTCGAACAATTAACTTATTTCTGCTTAGTTCTCTCGAACGTCAACACTATCCATAACACAACCAGCCCACTTTCTCATCAAATCCACTCTTTCAAGCTAGATACAAAGGTTGAATCTCATGTTTCACTTTCTTAGGCTGAAACTGTCATGACACATTACTAAGGATACCAAATTACTGCGTTGGCTCTATACATCTCTCTCGAGCAAGCACAAAACTCTAAACTATATTACATTAAAATGCAATAATGAATTTAAACCACAGTAATAATTCAGACCCACTTCAAATTAACACCAAAATTCACTAATTGATAACACCCATTTAGTTAAACCCAACAATTGGTCACATTATCAAACCCCCAAGGCTTGGGTTTTAGCCAATCATAGTAAAAAGATGAAATTCAATACCTACCACATTTTTCATTGCTGGGTAAATGAAATTCGAAAGTCAAAATTGAATTATATCTTCTCTATTACAAAACCCGAATGAAAAACCTTCCTAAAATCACTTGAAATCAACAATGGCAGTGTTTTTGCTCTCTATCTTTTGCTCCTCACGTTTTCTGAATGCTTTCTCTTTCTTGCAAAATTTAATTTATACAAGTCTGATATGTGGCTTTTTGGGGCCGATCGACGAGGAAAGTCGGGCTTCGCCGATTGTTCTCTCGTCTCACCTTCATTCTTTCTATCTTTTTCGTCCAATCACTGTAATTTTAGGTGAGCCAGATCGGGATCATCGTTTCATTCCGCAATACTCCCTTTTGTCTTATAACTCGCCCATCAGCATTTATCTTGATCTCCATCAGTACTTTCAGTGACATGGTCGTCCTTCACCGATGTGATCGGTGTCACGCCGAATGGAACTTCTGCTCACCGAAGTTACTCATAATCCAGTCTCAGAGTTCTGTAAAATTAGGCGATAGAGGAGCAACTTGGAGATTCGCCGAGTGATCTCGGTGATCATCAGGCTTGTTTTTCTTCTTCTCTTTTTCAGCTTGTGTTGTCCTTGTTGCCATTTCTGTCATTGCTTTGTTCCTCAATCCATATGTCTGAAAATCAAGGGTTTTACATCAGTTATTGGCACAAATTGAGCATTTGAGGACACTAATTCTATACAAACAAAGCCCTAAATGAGTCCAAATCTTGGACTCATCAACACCCCCAACTTAAAATTTTGCTTGTCCTCAAGTAAAACTCAAGTTCAGTAGTTCAAGAAGGATGTCTCAAATAATGCTACAAAAGACTCAATCATGAATGAACACAACAAGACTCAACTTACTCATGCAAGGATCAATTGTGCACTCAAAGATTCAAGTTGTGACTCACTATTATCAACGATTCTCAAGTTCACAATACTTACTTCAAATGCAAGTTCAAGCTCAACAAAGGTACTCAAATGCCCTCACAACAAAAATTATTTCATATTCACACGCTATTATTCTACAATTTATAGCACCGTAATAACATGCAACTCTCACACTCACAAAGATGAACACATGCATGACTTCACTCATAGGTTTACCCTTATTTTCCAATCATTATTTGTTTCAGCTCACTCAAGATCAAAAAGTTCTTTTCAAGGCTTGTAACGGGGCTGAGTGTAAAGATATGGTCATTTAGGCTCAGTGGTTGATATCCTCATTAAATGTGGTATGAACATCACTTTCTTTCCTTCTCTTCAATATTTTCACCCATGCTCAAAATTCACCCCATTATTCACTTCTTATGAAATACCAGACACTCCATTTATGTTGCAATTTCACAATTTTATTCCACAACTTTTTCATTCTTTTCTCTTTTCTTTTTTTTTGTATGGAAGGGTTCCATCTTTTTCAATACCATGGATCAAGGGGGGGCTTCTTCACACTTCTTGATTTACCTTCTCTTTTCACCACACCCCCAACTTAGGCTTTTGGCCTAAGTTGGCTATGTAAATAAACCACACTTCACGAGGATTATGGGTGAATGGATAAAGAGGGGCTACAATTTCATCAAGTTTCTTCCAAGAAAAGGATAAGGCTCAAAAGGGTTTCAAGCAAAGTTCACACACTCACCAGGTTGGCCAGAAAAGAGGTATATTGTCAAATTATTTTTCTCTTCAAAATTGTTGCCTAAGATCATTTCAGGAGCTTGCATCAGTTAGTCAACCGGACCAACGGGGAAAATTCTAGGTGTCATCACACAAGGTTCACGAGAAGCTCATCACACAAGGCATTGGCACCACTATCAAACAAGACTCCACACTTTCGTTAGTGTGCAATGTTCATCACAAGAGACTCCATTCGATAACTGGCTAGTCACAACGAGATGCAAAAAGTTCACATATTGTCTATGCAACTTCATTTGGCCTCAACGTAGCCACACATTCATTTTTTGTTCGATTAAGAGCACTATTCAAGTCATCAGTATTGATCATAACCGATACTCAAATAACTTTTTCGAACGAGCAAGGAACTTACTAACCAAACACACACACACCCACCAAAAGCAATCAATATTATCCCCAATGTGAGTAGAGAACAGACAATACTAAAATTGAAAAATAAAGATAAACTACTGGTATGTGAACATGCAAAGCAAGGTGGCAAGGAATCTTCACTAGGCGCCCATTTGGCGAAAAAGTGTGATAGTCGCCGAACTGCTCGGTGATTCGCCCAATGGTATGGATATCGCCATTAATTCAAGTATGCAACATGTTCAAAAAGGGGCCGAAAAGGTGGAATTGAAGGAGTTCGCCGAACAGGTTGGCGCATCGCATAATGGACCTGCAACCTTGCCGAATAATCCATAAGGTTAGGCTATCAGAGTTGGGGCAGAAGGGCGGGGAAAGTCGGATCGCCCAATCACCTCGGTGAATCGCCGAGTGATGCAGATTCCTCGCCTAATGTTCCAGTATCTTACCCCTATTTTCAAAGTCCAGATGGCAGACAATGTCGTGCTCGCCGAACAGCTTCGGCGATCCGCCAATGGTGTCTTCACCTCGCACAATTGCTTGCACCTGCACAATTAACGCACATTATTTGAAATACTAAAATTTTGGTTGCCTCCCAAGAAGCGCCTTATTTAACGCCATGGCATGACGTGGAAATGCTCTCAAGCATCTTCCAGATACACCACCTCAATCAGAGAAATCTCCTGGCATTCACCAAAGTACGACTTCAAGCGTTGCCCATTCACTTTGAATGCAAGTCCCCCTTTACCTTCGACTTCAATGGCACCATTTGTGAACACCCGTGTTACTCTAAATAGACCTGACCATTTGGATTTGAGCTTTCCAGGAAAGAGTCGGAGTCGAGAATTATATAGCAGCACCCAATCACCTACTCGAAACTCCCTCTTAAGGATTCTAGAATCATGCCACTTCTTCATCATTTCCTTGTAAAGAGCTGAACTTTCATAAGCCCTGAACCTGAATTCATCCAGCTCATTTAGCTGATCTACTCTTTCTTTTGTAGTCTTTTTCCAGTCCAGGTTTAGAGCTTTCAATGCCCATAATGATTTGTGTTCCAATTCAACCGGTAAATGGCAAGATTTTCCTAAAACTAGCTGACACAGAGACATGCCAATTGGTGTTTTGTATGCGGTGCGATATGCCCATAGAGCATCATCAAGCTTTCGAGATCAATCAGTCCTATTTGCATTCACTGTCTTGGCCATGATACTCTTGATCTCTCGATTTGACACTTCAACTTGGCCACTCATTTGGGGATGATACGGAGTTGCTACTTTGTGTTTCACTCCATACTTGCTCAATGCGGATGCAAAAATCTTGTTGCATAAATGGGATCCCCCATCACTAATAATAGCCCAAGGAGTACCAAATCTAGCAAAGATGTAGCGTTTTAGGAATTGAACAACACTTTTCCCTTCATTGTTTGGTAGTGCAACGGCCTCCACCTATTTAGAAACATAATCTACTGCCACCAGAATGTACTTATTACCAAACGAACTCACAAATGGGACCATGAAATCTATTCCCCAAACATCAAATAGCTCAACTTCTAAAATGGGTGTGAGAGGCAACTCGTGTCTTTTAGACACTACACCTTATTTCTGACATTGAGTGAACTTCTTAAAAAACTCATGAGCATCTTTGTAGAGGGACGGCTAGTAGTAACAACTTTGAAGAACTTTAGCAGTTGTACGAACACCACTATGATGACCCCCAACAGGTGAAGCGTGACAAGCATGGAGTATTTCGATGGCTTCTTCCTCCGGAACACATCTCCTAATGATATGGTCTACACATTCTCTGAATAAATATGGTTCATCCCAAAAATACTTCTAAACATCAAACAAGAACTTCTTTTGTTGGTAGAAGTTTAGTTCTTCTGGCATTAATCCACACACCACGTAATTAGCAAAATCAGCATTCCAAGGAGATTGTTGGAGATTTATCGTGAATACCTGTTCATCGGGAAAGGCATCATTTATGTCTACCTCTAGCTTGTCATTTTCCTTGCCTTCCAATCTTGATTAGTGGTCAGCCACCTGATTTTCACAACTCTCATATCTTTGACTTCAAAGTCAAATTCTTGCAACAATAGGACCCATCTTATCAATCTTGGCTTGGCATCCATCTTGTCCATCAGATAACGCAGTGCAGCATGAGTAGTGTGAACAACCACTTTAGTGCCTAGCAAGTATGCCCGAAATTTCTCAAACGCATATACTACCACAAGTAATTATGGTTCTGTAGCTATGTAGTTACGTTGAGAACCATTTAGAGTTTTGCTTGGGTAGTAAATGGGGTGAAACAGTTTGTTGAGTTTTTACCCCAACACAACACCTAATGCCGTGCCACTTGCATCACACATCACTTCAAAAGGTTCTGACCAATCGGGACTAATGATAACCAGAGTGGAGATCAATTTTTCTTTCAAGAACTTCAAGGCCACCATGCAAGCATCATCAAAGTGGAATTTCACCTCCTTCTCCAAGAGTTTGCATAGAGGATGTGTGATTTTTTAGAAGTCTTTGATGAACCTTCGGTAGAAACCGGCATGCCCCAAGAAACTACGAATACCCTTCACCAAAATTGGTGGTGGTAACTTCTCAATCACTTCAATCTTTGCTTTATCAACCTCCAGCCCTTTTTGTGACACTTTGTGACCAAGAACTATACCTTCCCTAACCATGAAGTGGCATTTTTCCCAATTTAGGACCAAATTTGTCTCCACACATCTTTGGAGAACTTGTCCCAAGTGTTCTAAGCATGCTTCAAAAGTGTCACTCATAACCGACAAGTCATCCATGAAGACTTCCATTGAATCATCCACCATATCAATGAAAATAGATAGCACGCAACATTGAAATGTTGCCGGAGCATTGCATAACCCGAACGGCATTCGTTTGAAGGAAAAAGTTTTGTATGGGCAGGTGAAGGTGGTTTTCTCTTGGTCTTCCGGAGTAATGGAGATTTGATTATAACTGGAGTACCCATCCAGAAAGCAATATCATCCTCTCTCTAAAAGTCGATCAAGCATTTTATCCATGAAAGGCATGGGAAAGTGATTTTTTTTGGTCCACGATTTTAACTTCCGATAATCCATGCATACTCTCCATCAGGTCACCGGTCTCATAGATACAAGCTCTCCCTTTTCATTTGGGACTACTGTGATGCCTCCCTTTTTCGGTACACATTGCACCGGACTTACCCATTTGCTATCCACAATAGGGTAGATCACACCTGCGTCCAACCACTTTATTATCTCTTTTTCACCACCTCTTGCATCGGTAGGTTCAATCTCCGCTGATGTTCAACACTCGGTTTACAATCACTATCAAGCTGAATTTTGTGAGTGCAAATGCCAGGAGGGATGCCCACTATGTCAGCGATAGTCCAACCTACAACTTTGATATGTCTTTTCAACACCTCAAGGAGCAATTTTACTTTCCATTCAAGCAAATCAGCTGCAATGATCACAGGTAAGGTGTTATTTTCCCCCAAGAAAACATACCAGAGATGGGAAGGAAGTACTTTCAACTCGAGATTCGGTGGTTCTTCCGTTGATGGCTTTGCGGGAGAACTTCCTCGATTTTTTAAATCAATTTCCAACTTCAATGGTGTCTTTGAATATCCCCCCATACCCGAAAAAGCAGCTACAACCTCTTTGTAGCCTTGAACTTCGCACTCATCATAGTTAGCAAGTACGGCTTCAAGTGGTTCATTCATTCACATCAAATAGCTCACACTAGCCACCGCCTCATCAATAACATCAATAGTAGAGACCATGTGAATGTCGCTTGGGTGTTTCATTGACTTACAAATATTAAAGGTTACTTCATCTTCGTTCACCCAGAACTTCAATTCTCCGCCTTCCACATCCACCAATGCACTCCCGGTTGCCAAGAATGGCCTTCCCAAAATTATGGGAAATTCAGCATTTATTTCACAATCGAGAATGAAAAAATCAGCAGGTAAAATTATTCGGTCAACCTTTACCAAGATGTCATATAGTATCCCCACAAGATGTTTAATTGATCGGTCCGCCATCAAGAGTCTCATTGTTGTGGCTTTTGGTTCACCCAACCCAAGTTGTTTATAAATTGCATATGGCATTAGGTTGATGCATGCTCCCAAATCACATAGGGCTTTGGCAAATTGAAGCATGCCTATGGTGCAAGGGATGGTGAACGCTTCGGGATCTTCTTTCTTTCTGATCAGCTCCTTAGTCATAATTGCACTGCAACTATGAGAAACTTTGATTGTTTCAAAATCTAAGTTCCTTTTTTTGTGACTAACTCCTTCATAAACCTAGCATAACCCGGCATCTCCAACAATGTATCTACTAGAGAGAGATTGATCGATAATGTCTTGAACACCGATAAAAACTTCTTAAACTTCTCATCCTCATTCTTTTTTTTGAGGCATTGGGGAAATTGAGGACATATTTTGGGTAGAGGTTGCACAACTTTTGGGATTGGATTGTGTTTTTCCATATCTTTTTGTGGCCCTTTTGCAATGCTTTCATGGATAGGTATTTCTTTTTCCTCCATACCTTTATATTCTTCATGTATTTGAGCTTCGTCATTGCCCGTCACATCGCCTATCACTACCATTCCATTACGAGTAACCACAACTAGACCTCTATCATCATTTTCCATTGTCATATTTGGTCCCAATTGTGCTGAAAGTAAACTCAACTGACCTTCAAGTAGCTTGATTAAATCTGCGTGAGAGTTTACTTTATTGTTCAAGGACAAAAAATTGGCTTTCACCCCTTTTAACAAATCATCTGAACCTTCAACTTTGTCAAGGATGCGTGACAGCCAATCATTCACCCGGGGACTACTTGCACTCCCTTTTGACTTTCGTCTCTCACTTGATTGAGTGTGGTCTTCTT
Organism: Solanum lignicaule; assembly: GCA_029582545.1. NCBI lineage: Eukaryota > Viridiplantae > Streptophyta > Magnoliopsida > Solanales > Solanaceae > Solanum > Solanum lignicaule. The sequence goes on from JAJOOF010012013.1 coordinate 59,693, forward strand.
CATAGTCATCCTCTCTTTTCCAATATTCAGTTTGCTCAGCCCATTCTTGATAGTATCTTTTTTTTTCTTCCTCTTTGTGATAGTTCCAACCTTGATTCCCACCTCATTGTAAAAAGCATGGGTGGAAACCCTTCTCGCATTTCTTGGAATTCCAACCTTGATTCTCCCCAGGCTTTGAATAAACTGAGGAAGAACCCTCCTCAACTCTAAACACTCCACTTGTTCCCTTGTGCTTTCCCACATTCTCCAACACATGCTTTTGCAGTAGCTCCATTTGGGCCAACATCTTCTTGATATTCTCATCCCTTTCTCTTTCCTTATCAAGTTGTTCTTGAGTCATTCTAAAACAAAAAGGAGAAATCTGGTCTTCTTGAGTGTACCAAGCTTGATTTATTTTCATCATGTTGTCAAGAAGAAATGAAGCCACCTCAAATGATTGCAACATTATTACCCCTCGAACCAATTGATCAGCCACTCATTTATTAACCGAATCAAGACTCCGATAAAAATATTGGAGTAGTAAATTGTTTGGTTGCCCTTGAGTTAGACATTGAAGTAGAAGTTTCTTAAACCTCAACCATGTTTCATGGATAGGTTCACCCTCCAATTGCTTAAAACCTTGAATTTTATCCCTGAGTTTCATCATCCTTGACGAAGGGAAGAATCTTGCATTATATTTTGTGAAAAGCTCATACCACGACGTGATAGAATTTGGTAACTCGGTCAACCCCATGTTAGCCTCCCCCGTCAAAGATAGTGGAAATAATCTGAGCCAAATTGATTCTTGTGGCAGATTCTTGAATGAAAATGGACTGCACACATCTATAAAATTTCTCACATGATCATGTGGATCTTCATGAGCCAGCCCACCATAAAGTCCTTTCATTTGGAAGAGATGAAGAGTTGTGCTCGTGACCTCAAATATTGCATTCTCATGAGCTGATGGTAGGAAAATTGCACCCATTTCACATGATTGGGTTGGGTTGTATGCATTGTTAATATCATCGATACCATCTCGGTGGCCTGCTAGGCTACCATTCACCTCTTCCTCACTCATTCTTACTTCTATTCAGCCTAATCAACACTAACACAATGCAGTCTAAATCAATTCAACAATAGCCGACAAACTCACACGTGTAACTTTGATAAAGGAACTCTAAACAACGCTAATCCCCGACAGCGGTGCCATTTTGATTAACGTTTCAAAAACACTTCATCCAGTTCTAAGTGTCAATAATTGTAAATCAGTATAAATCCAACTAAGTGAGTTGGGATCGATCCCACAGAGAGTAGCTTTCTTTTGAATTTGAATATGAAAGTATGGCGGTGACCTTTTCAGCTGAATAAACACAACACTTAAGAGTCTAGAAGTCAAACTCCAGGATGTCGTTACCAACCCACTTCAACAATCAGCAAGGAACAATTAAATAATGAGATAACACTTGGCGGATTGACTAACCAACTACCGCATTCAACTTCACGGGTGTACATCATTAACAACAATGTTAATTTGTCATGGGTAGAATGGACTATAAGCAAAGCAATTTTCTCTCAAAAATTACCTTATTTTTGCTGAGTTCTCTCGAACCTCAACACTATCCATAAGATGACCAGCCCACTTTCTCATCAAATCCACTCTTTCGAAATAGATACAAATGTTGAATCTCAAGTTTCACTTTCTCAAGCTGAAATCGTCATGACCCACTACTAAGGATGCCAAATTACTATGTTGGCTCTATACTTCTATCTCGTGCAAGCACAAAGCACTGAACTATCTACACTAAACATGCAATAATGAAGTTAAACCACAGTAATAATTAAGACCCACTTCAAATTAACAGCAAAATTCACTAATTGATAACACTCATTTAGTTAAACCCAACAATTGGTCATATCGTCAAGCCCCAAAGGTTAGGGTTTTAGCCAATCATAGTAAAAAGATGAAATTCAATACCTACCACATTTTTAATAGCTGGGTAAATGAAATTCGACAATCAAAATTGAATAATATCTTCTCTATTACAAAACCCAAATGAAAAACCTTACTAAAATCACTTGAAATCAACAATTGCAGTGTTTTTGCTCTCTATCTTTTGTTCCTCACATTTTCTGAATGCTTTTTCTCTCTTGCAAAATTTAATTTATACAAGTCTGATTTGTGGCTTTTTGGGGCTGATCGGCGAGGAAAGTCGGTCTTTGCCGACCGTTCAGCGACTTGCCGATCATCCTCTCGTCTCGCCTTCATTCTTTCTATCTTCTTCGTCCAACCACTGTAATTTTAGGCGAGCCAGATTGGGACCGCTGTTTCATTCCGTGATACTCCCTTTTGTCTTTTAACTCACCCATCAGTATTTATCCGGATCTCCATCAGTACTTTCGGTGACATGGTCGTCCTTCGCCGATGTGATCGGCGTCACGCCGAATGCAACTGCTGCTCGTCGAAGTTACCTCTAATCGAGTCTCAGAGTTCTGTAAATTTAAGAGATAGAGGAGCAACTTGGCGATTCGCTGAGTGATCTCAGCGTTCATCAGGCTTGTTTTTCTTCTTCTCTGTTTGAGCATGTGTTGTCCTTGTTGCCCATTTCTGTTCTAGCTTTGTTCCTCAATCCATATCTCTGAAAATCAAGGGTTTTACATCAGTTATTGGCACAAATTGAACATTTGAGTTCACTAATTCTATACAAACAAAACCCTATATGAGTCCAAATCTCACACTCATCATGCAGAACCAGCCCAAGATAGAGAGTGGGATCCGTTACCCGCACCGGACCCTTCGGTAGTTCATGTTCCTATTCAGCCAATGGGGGTGGGTCCAGCCTAGCCACCACAAGAAACAGCTATGGCTCCCAATCATTAGGAGCTCGTTACCCAGCTCTTGACAGTACTTGGGGGTAGTAGTAGGCCCTTGTTGCACCAACATTATCCCCACAGGAGCAACAGGGGAACCTATGGTTGAGGTACCACCTAGGGGCTCCCAACCCATGACTATGATCGAAACTATACCGCTAGAGGAGCAGAAGATGCTTGGAGTTTTCTTGAAACTTTCACCTCCAGGGTTTTTCTGCGCTATATGGGAGGTAACCCATGAGTTTCTCACTACTATCTGCAAGCAGCTATATAATTTGGGCTTGATGGTGTCAAGAGGATCTAAATTCAGAGCTTATAAACTTAATAGGCCCGACTAATAGTGGTGCCATTTTTATCTTGAGACTAAGCTAACTAAGTCTCTTTGGTGTCATGAATTGAGTTTTTGAGGCCTTTTTGGTAGGGTTCATTCCATGTAGCATTAGAGACCATCTTCTTGGTCAGTTTTTGAGGTTGGAGCAGGGCTCCATGACTATGTTGTAGTATGAGGTAAGTTTTCACGAGCTCTTCTACCATTCTACTATGATGCTATCTACCGAGGAGGAGAGGGTTTTGTTACCAATTTGGGACTTTACTTGCAGATTGAGACCCAATCTACTTTTTTAGCAGTGCATTTCTTTTTGGATGTGGTTGACCATGCCCATACTATTGAGAAGCCCAATCATAAGTCTCATAGGGGTAGTGACAAGAGATTTAGGAATGAAGACAACTATTTCACGTCCCGTTCTAGCCCTAGAGAATTCTCTCATAGGCCCCACCAATGGTTTCAGCAGGGTCAATCCAGCTGGTATGTTTGATCTTTAGTACGTGCTTCAGAGGGTGACCGTTACAGTCAGAGTGATCCTAGCCTGAGTCAGGGTCAAGATGGGTCCCAATCGGGTGTTTTAGGTTGTGGCGATCGATACTTTACGGGCCGATCATAACAGGGTTGTTATCACTGACGGGAGTTTGACAATTTTTCCAAATATTGCCCTTTGCATAGGCGGTGTAACACCCAAGAATCAAGGAGTCTAGAAAAGGGTCAATTGGGAAACTCACAAACCCAAGAAGTAGACCATGGCACCCTCCATTGATCCCTAGACAGTCCGTGAAGGGGATCACGGTTCGTTAAAGGGCTCATGGTAGGTTTCCAGAACCTGTTACATGCAGGCTTTACTTTGATGGACACCTAGACGGCCCGTGGTGAGGTTGACGGGCCGTCAACGTGGTCGTCAAGTGGGTCAAGTTAGTACGGGTCCTCCCCTAGCTACTAGTTAAGGGCCACGGACATAATAACGGCCCGTGAAACCCCACACGGACTGTGAGGTCGTCCATGAAGGGTTTTCAATAGACTTAGAGTTTAGGGTTAACTTCAAACGAGCATATAGTTTAGCACAAAATAAATTAGGTGGCCCATGACCTATCAAATTAAAGGTCTCTGAGTCCTCTTTCCAACGCCACCAAGTTTGCCCAATTCCTATTTCCGGGTAAAGTGTTATGCAAAAAATAGTGAAACCTTGTCAGGCTGAATTTCTTCACGACCTGTTTGACGGGTCGTGGTGGTCATGACGACCCGTGATGGGCTTCCAGTGAGACGATTCGGCAGTTTTTAAGTCGGGGTTATTGGGTCTTTTTCCAATTATTTTAACTCAATAATAAGTCATTTTTCCTTCTACCCAAAGCCCTATATAATGATTCTAAACCCCCAAATCACCCAAACTAAACTCATTCTCTTAAATTTCCAAAAGAATATCAAGCTCCTCCTCTCAAATATTTCTCTCTCTAGAAATTGAAGAAGAAAGCTAGGGTTTCAAGATCAAGTCTCAAAATCCTCCATTGCTTTCAAGGTTTTTGCATCGAGGTATGATAGTTTTCATCCATGGAACCCTTCCATCCATGGAGTTCTCAATTCTCCAATTCACAAAGTTAGAATTCCCCAATTGAGTTAGGGTTTTTTTCAATTTCCGTGGGTTCTCTTAAATGTTGATTTTAATGATTGAATTATTATCTCTTATGCATGAATTGATGAAATACTATGGCTTTTACGATGTTTCCCCATGAACCCATGTAAATCCCATATTTTCCAATTATTTTCATATAAAGTGGGTTTTAGATTATGAAAGAAGATTTTATGAAATCGAGAATGAATTGATAGAATTATATGATTTTATGATGAATTTCTATGAGCCCATAACTAACCCATGATTTCTAGATGTTGATGTATGAAAGTGGGTTCGGAATCATGAAAGGTGAATTATGGAATTATGTATGTTCTTATGAGATTTATGTAAATGTTTTAAGGATGCTTTGAGAGTAAAGTATCAATGATGATAATTGTTGTTGTGTTGTTGAAAGGATTTCTCATAAATAGATTAAAGCATAATTTGTGAAAGGACATTCTCACATATAGAATTCTTAGTGTTGAAAGGTTTTCTCAAGTAAACTATGAATCAAATAATTTAGGAGTAATCCCAACAAGACCTAGCTTGGATTGGTTACTTAATTGTACCTCTCCATGGATGATCATTTAGCTTGGATTGGTTATTGAATTATACCTTCCCATGGATAGCTTGGATTGGCAAGATGATGTGCCCTTCAGTGGATAATAAGAACAAGTTAATAAAATAACTACTCCAAGGGATTTATGCTTAGCATCGAGAGGATATTGAGATGGAAGCTCTCCCGTTAGTAGAGGACGGGTTTCTAGTAGTAATCTCCTTATCCCTTACCTATGTGCCCACATAGGATGATTGTCTAGATAGACATTAGCTAGTGGATCTACTTTAGCTCAGATTCATGGTTCTATCTTGGCAAATACGACAACCCTTTTTGGTGTGGGAGATACCGGGGGATCATGTTATAGCTCACATGGTATTTATCTTGGTTAAGGCTAATTCTCACAATAATAATGAACTAAGTTTACTTCAAGAAGTATCTCACATGTGTTCAAAGACGGTTTTACTTGCATTATCATGGTTTCATGACTTATGGTTTCTAACTCTCAAAATACATATTTTAGCTTTATGACTTATGGTTGCTATAGGTGAGCTTAAATCCACGGATCTTTCTATGTTCTTCGGCACGGTGGACCTTCCCGAGGTCTCGAGTATAAAGCTGCCAGCCATTTCTGAGATCCCTCCGGCTATTACGACTGGAGATGTTGTTGTGGCTGATGATGATGCCGAATTTGATGCTCCCGAGACTGATGAGTAGGAGCTAGGTACTCGTGATGCAGCAGTATATGATGACCTAGAGGGCTCGATGGTACAGACAGCCATGGAGGACTCTCTTCAGGACACGCTGATGGTAGGCTCCAGTGGAGCGACGGATGGAGATGAGTCGGGCAGTGATGCCCAGATTGAGGGAGTCCCGGATGTGCAGAGTCCACCTCAAGCTTAGCCTGACAAGGGGATTTTGACTCTCTTTCAGCTTTATTTTTAGACTGTTTATTTTTGCTGCATTGAGGACAATTGTTAGTTTTGTTTGGCGGGGTGAGGTATCTTCATACCTTCCTCTTTTGGGTTGTTTTTGTGAATGATTGGTTTTTGATAGCTTATTCTATATGTTTTCTTTGTGTGAATACCAGTTTTTGGTTTTTAATGTGAATGTTGGTTTTTTATCCAAATTAAAAATGTTACCTCTTGATGTTTGTGAATGTAGCTATTCTCTTGCGTAGTTGAGTATCCGTTGTGATCAATACTGATGACTTGAATAATGCTCTTGGTTGAATGATATGTTTGTGCAATTCTAATGAGGAAAATTTGAGTTGCATAAGTCATGTGTGAACTCTTAGCATCTCATTGTGACTGGCCGATGGTTGAAATGAATCTTGTGATGATCGCTGCACGCGAGCTAAAGTTGTAGAATCTTGTTTGATGATTGTGTTGAATTCCATGTGTGCTGAGATTATCTTGGAATGTGTGGTTGGTAATACCTAGAACTTGCCCCGTTCGTGATGTAGACGAATGATAGAGATGATCTTAGGCACAATTTGTGGAGAGTGAACCAAATTGTTATTATACCTCTTTGTGACCACCTTGTGAGAGTGTGAACCTAGCTTGGCACCATTTTGAGCGTAACCTTTTCTTTGGATGAAACATGAACACATTGACCTTTTTTTCCCATAACCTAAAACCTTCATGAAGCATTGGTCCATTTGAATAACCAACTTAGGCTTGGGGGTGTGGTGAAAAATGAGGAAAGTTAAGAAGTTTGTGAAAAATTTGCCCTTGATGGATTGTGTTGAAAAAGATGGAACCCCTCTATATAAAAAAAAAGAGAAAGAGAAAAAATAAGAAAAAGATGTTGCAATAAAGCTTGTGCAATGGACAAAAGAAATGAGGTGTCCAATGAATCATGCTCAAAAAGAGTGAAAGAAAAGGAGAAAAAGGGAAATGCAAGCCATGCTTCAGCTGGTTTTGGCCAACTTAAAAATCTCCGGGGTACTTAGGATTTGTTTGGAACCCCGTGCACGCAAACAAGATATGCTACTCCACCAAATTCGACATTTTGGACTCAACAAAGCTTTTATAATTTCCAACCGAGGTCGTCTCGATGAAAAGTGGCCCCCACATCCAAACTTTGCTTTAGGCCAAATTCTACGAGGAGGCTCGGGATTCGCTCGAAAAACTTTGGGATCCGCACTGAACGTCCTTATAGACTAAAATCAATGTTCCAGAGCTAACACACTGTCAGAAATGCATTCTGAGGTCGTTTTCCTGACCTTTGACCGAAGTCAACTGGTCAAGTTTTAGAAACTCCCAAAACAAGCACAAGAGAACACAAAATTAGAAAATTTGAAAATAATTTTGACATTCAACATCATATTTTAGAGATCATTATTTTAGGTATTGATTCATATTCAAGATCCACAATGATAGCAATTGATATTGGAATGAAGAGGACAATGCTATGAAGTACATGATTAGACACAATTTTATGCCATCTATTTTCGATTATTTATTATATACTTAAAATGTGTAACTTGGAGGTACCTGGGTACGAATGTCTATCAATTTTCTATTATTTATTATATACTTAAAGCATACAACTTGAAGCTACCTGAGGTACAAATGCTTATCAATTTTTTCCGCAAATTATTTTTACAACATGAAGCGTCTTCTACTCCTTTATCTCGTCTTCAAAATTTCTTTTACTTCTATCTAATTTCAATTTTGTGAAGCACATCATCAAACATGTTAAATGCATGTCTTCTAGTAATGAGAGTTATTTGCATAAATCCATTTAAATTAAAGGAACAAAAATATAGTAAAAATAAGAAAAAGCAACTAACATTATAAAATATTATACATGAATTTAAAATAAGATACAATACATGTATAAAATTAGGCTCACAAATGCTATAATCACTAAAAAAAAATGGAAAAAAAACTTACCAAAATCAAGAACACAGACACAAGAGACAAATTGGTCCAAAAATTGAGAAACAAAGTCAGAAGTTAATAACAAATACGAAAATAGTGAAATCCACACTAACAACAACAAAAAACTAATTATCAAAAATTAATGTATTGGAAAATTGATGTGCATAATTGAACTTGCTTCTTAAATCTCACGAAAATGAGAAGTGCACAAAAAATTATATTTAAATAAAATTATAGAAAGATTATAAACTGAATCTAAGATCAAAAACAAAACGTAAACAGTCAAATTACAGTATATAAGATTAAAAAAAAATTCACCAGAAAAAATGGAAAGAGGAAGAGTCTCCAAACATTATTCCTCTCTCTTTGAGTAGTACTACTATAGAAAATAAGTCGCAAGAAAGAGGAAGTCAGGAAGATATGGAAGGGAGAAAAAATGAAGAGAAAAACACAACCCCCGAACTTGGTAGCACAACTTATTTTAGCACTTAAATTACGCGGACGTTTAAATACCCCCTTAACATATTTGAAGTGAATTAATACCACCCTAAAAATATAATACCAGACTCAAAATGAAAAGTGTATTATACACACGCCACATCATTGACACATCAGAACCACATAAGCACCACGTCAGAGTCATATTGGAAATTCTATAAAATTTGATTTTTGATTGTTTAAATTCATTTTTTTTCTTTTTTTGGGGTATTTTTTCGTAAATTTTTTAAATACTAATTAATCCTTGATTCTTAATTAGCTTAAGAAAAATTGAAGTCATTAGCAATGATTTTTTCTTTCAATACTCACCGTCCCTTATTGTCATTATCGGCAGTCGGTGTTCTTCATTTTTATATTTTTATATACTAATCAATTTCTAATTCTTAACTAATTTAAGAAAAACACATATTTATTTGTAGTGAATTTTACAAAAAAAAAAAATTATTTCTCTACCCGTCGCTTGCACCACCATTGTCAACCATTAACATCAGAGATCATTTGACAAAACCTCATATTTTTTCATGCCCAATCTTCATTTTTCAAAAAAAAAATCATAATTATCTAAGAAAAATCAAATCTCAAAAGTAAAGAGTAAAGAAAAGTATGTGGATCTTGAATGTGATTTTTTGTTTCTGTGTTTAACAAGAAAGTGTACTTTGGATGTAGAGTTTGAAGAAGGAGAAAGAGGAGGGGGTGGGGTAGGGTGCAGTGGGGAGTTTGAGGAAGAAGAAACGAACAGGTAGAGGGGGTGGGGGGCAGGGGGAGGTTGAAGAAGAAGAATGGGGGTGGGTGATTTTTTTCCTTATATATATAATAATAATTTTTCGACACGTAAGTTGCCGGTGATTATCAATTCAGAAAATTTAAGCAGAGATTTGAATAATTGCACAAAATAATATTACAGATTCTTTTGTAAAAATTTAATGTGGATCGTCATATGTATTTCTTATTCACACAAACCTATGAAGATGGTCAATGAAAAATTTTCTTAGTTAAATGTAATAATGTATATATTTATTTTAATTTGATGAGGTTCAATCATATAATTAGTCGTATCTCACTAATATTACCTTATAGACAATATTTGTTGTGTATTTTTCTTGTCATATAACCAGATGTGTTTTGTACGTGTATTTCACTTAATCTGTTTAGATGTCATACGAACATGTGGTGAACAACTACATTTTACTTTTTAGAACTATTTTTGTATAATAATTTTTATTTTATAAGTTATAACATAATAGATGTCATTCTTTTTATTGTCTCTCATATTTGACTTCTTGATTGAATGTGTACATAAATCAAAGATAGTTATCTGACTGTCCATAGTTAACTGAGAAAGGTTTCCTTTTATTTTTTACCGAAAAACAAAAAATTAAAATTAAAGAATATATTCGATCTGTGAAATCATATATATAATCACCTGTTTATCTTACATCCAACAAAGATATAGTTGATATACTTGTAAACAGTTTTCAATTTATTCAACCAAGCATGATTCGTCCTAGGAAAAATAACAACACCGTGTTATCACGTATATAGGGGCGGTATAATAATATGAAAAATTATTGGTCAAAAGTTAATATAAGAGAAGATGAAAGATAGAAATAATTAATGTAATAACTATGAGAATTCATAATATTATAACTAAAGAATGTAAAAGAGTGTGAATAACATTTGCAATAATTAGTAATAACTAAGAAAATTTATAATGTTATTGATACGCTCAAATTACACCTCCCTAAAGAAGCATAAGCGATCGTTATCAAGTAAAGAACCCAACATGTAGGTTGAGGTCGATCCCACGAGGAAAATGGTTTAGACTTTACTTTAACCAACAATTATTTTCAATTAGCCAAAGTACTTCCAGAAACAAGAAATAAAAAGGGGGGATTTGTGAAACAAATTGTAAGAATTCAGTAAGTAATCAATAAACAAAAGTCAATTTCGGTTGTTATCAAGATGAGAAAATTAACTAGGGT
>JAJOOF010012014.1:0-36671 GCA_029582545.1 Solanum lignicaule
TATGCTGGAGTTGTTCTATCAGTTTAGGATTTTTTTGTTTCCAAATTAGATTATTTCTAGTTGTTTTTGTTTTGTCTATTTTGTTGACCGACTTGGTCACTCTTGGACCTTGTTTGGACACATTTTTATTTGATGAATAAATGGACATGGTGCAATGTTGATTAAAAAAATATATATATATTAGCATTGTATATTATTCAATATATTCCACATTTTATTAACATGTATTATTATTTTGTAAATAATATATATTAATAATTTACTACAAGTTTAATATAATAGTTAATAATTCATGTATTGTAATCTCTACATAACTAAATAATACCTACATAACTAATATCCACATAGCTAATACCCGCATAATTAAATCCTGCATAACTAATACCTGCATAACTAAACTCTGCATAATTAATACATGCATAACTAAACCCTGCATAACTAATACCTGCATAACTAAACCTTGTATAACTAATACCTGTATAACTCTAACCAGTAACCAAACGGCTCCTTAGTTCTTTCGCTGTTTTTCTTCAATATTTTTCCCAACTTTTCCCTAACTTTTTAGAATGAAGAGGGTGCCGGCTTGCTTGGGTGAATTTGAGGGGGAAAAGGACTGAATTTTTAGAATGAGGTGGGTCTGGGAATAAATTGTTATTGGGTCTGGGAATTGGAGGGAATTGGGTATGGGTTTCTGAAAGGATTGAAAATTGCAGTTATAGTCAAACAAAGTTAAAGACCTAACCAAATTGAATTCGGCTAGGACACATTAATATAAATTAATTAATGAGTTTTTTAATTTTAATTAAGTGAAATAATTAATTTAATTATAAACTCTAATCCAAAATTAAAACTAAACTAAATTAATAAAATTATTTAAAAATATGTTTAAGATTTAAAATATTATAAAAATGACTGTAATTACTTTAAAAACTTGAAAAATATTTGAATTTTTTTATAAAACTAATTATTTTAATTTGTTCGAAATTGAAGAAGCTCGATGATTAATCTATATTGTGGAGGTCAAAAATTGGGTGTCAAACAACCAGTATGAGAAGAAATCAAATCAACAATTGAGACAAGGATGATTAAACAAATTCACAAAGTAATTTCCAAAAATCAAACTTATAGCTAGAAGATTATTCAGCCAATAAAAGTTTGCGTTAATTAGAGATTCAGAAAGAAAAAATTGTGAAGAGTTTGATGTTGCAGAGAAATATGACTCCTAGGGTTTTAGCAGGAACTTAATGAAGAAGGTGATGTATTTATTAGCCACTTTTTGGACCCTGTTTAAGATATACCCATTAATTTATAATAATTTGTATATTTAGCCACTTCATAAATAACCTTAATTTTGAACTATCATTTTTACAGTTTGACGTTTATATCAGTAGTTTATGATTAACAAAAGAAAATGAGAAAATAGTAAAAAGAAGAAGAGAAATAAAGCAATTTGACCCTTTAGTTGGGCCTAATGTTTTGGGCTCAAAAAGCTAGGCCTGGTTTCTTAGGCTTGTTAAGGAGCCTGATGAAATTTCAATTTATGAATTTTTCTATGGGAAACTTACATAAATATACTAATTTTAAAAAATATTTACCATTTATAGCAATAACATTTTTTTTCCACTTTATCACTTTTAATAAATTTATAATACAGTTTTAATACATATTACAAAGTACAATTTATTATTCACATATAATACAAGTTTTATTGATGGTTAATACATTTATCACACATTTTAATACACTTATAATACAATGTGTCCACTTCTTATCAAACAAGCATAGTATATTTAAAAAAATAGTTATAATACATATATACTGCATACATAATTTACTTTTAATACATATTGCAGGTTTAACATAGTATTGCTATAAATGGCAATAAATAAAAAGTATTGCTAAAATCGATAATTACTCATTAAAAGGTACCAATCCATGTAATTTTTCCTTTTTCTATCTCTTAGCTATTTATAAAACTTCTACGTGACAAAATCACAACGAACGAAAAGCATACATTGATTTTTTTTTTAAAAATATTTATAAAAAAGAAGTTGGATGCATGTGTGACCAACTGTATATATGTATGTATGTGATTTCAAAGCAGAAACTAAAAGTATCTGTTTATATAAACTTTATGTGTGGCCAATCAGATTTAATGTATGTGTTTTCAAATTGTATGTACACAATATTGGTCAATTGTATGAAAGATCAATTGTATATGAAGGGTCTATAAAGTGTATGTTATATATATGTCAATCTCCGTGAAGTGGGAATCATTTTTTAGCGAGCAACAAAAACACCAACAAACTATCGTGAAGGTGAACATGTGAGGTTGGGTGGGTAGAATTGTGGCTAGAGTTTTTAGATACAAAAATATGTATTTAGGTGTATATATATGTTATAAAATTTAATAATTGTATTATATCTTGTAATTATTTAAAGAGTAAATTCATCAGGAGCATCTAAAGATGACATCATTTTACTTAAACATCTTAACTAAGACTCGTATCATTTAAACAGATACACTAAGATAGATTAAATTGTATTACGCTGACTTTTTTCAATGACCTAGCAACTTGTGTGATTTTCACCTCAAAATGGCGCTTGAAGAGCCTATGACAAACAAATTCCTCAATAAATTAATTATTATTGTTTGGGTATAAATATATATAGTTCAATGGGAGATAACAAATTTATTAGCCTAAAGTAAGAAATCATAAAATTATCTCTTTCATTTTATATATATGAGAGAGTGATACATAAAATTGAAGTATAGAACAAGATATCAAAACGCAAGATTTTAATTTTTTTGCAAGTAATACTAGGGAAAGTCCAACTTCTTTATATATATATAGAGAGAGAGAGAAGTGAGATCGAAGAAATCACAAATATTGAATTACAAGGATATGTACATATTATCAAGTTACAAGGATGGGTGGGTGGATGACACTTTACCAAATACCTACAAAATATTTATTTTCACTTGATTCGTTCAATACCTATAAAATATGTAGAGTTTTAAAAAATTATAATTTCATCCTCATAATCAAAATAAAATATATTTAATTTTATTCGACGACCATATAAATAAATATATTCAAGTTTCATCTTAAATTGTGAACATAATCTTTATAACTTATAAAGATCGATCATTTTTTTTTTCTAGAAACTAAAATTTAAATAAGTAAAAGACACAAACAAATACACATCTATTTTTTTTTTTTTATAAAAATCGAAAAAATAATTATTCTATAGGATACATTATATCTAAACACAATTAATACTTTATATAATCCAACAAATGTACACCACATCAAAGTAACACTAGGTAAACATCATTCTAACAATTCAATGAAAAGATTTAGAACCATAATTTCTGTACCCCAATAAAGCATTTTCTTTCTCAACATAACTTGTTCCAATTATTGAGAATACAACAATAATAATACATTCAGTGAAATTTGATAAGTAAGGTCATAAAGATAGAAAAACTATTTTCGAAAGACTCTCGTCAGTAAATTCAAATATAAAAAAGAAGACAGTGAAAAAAATATTATAAGTAACACGCAAGTAGTGCAAATTTGATCAAACACCTCCATTCCAAATTCAACTCCCATGACAAAATACATTGCTTAGACATAGTATTTTACAAAAAAAAAATAAAAAAAATCATCTTTGTATTAGAAATACACAATAAAACATTTTCTTAATTTGTCTTACTTTAACATCACTTTCCATTCGACACAAATATGGATTTGTATTTATCCTCCCTTTTATCTTCTTCTCTGGAGATAAGAATAAATTTGACTTATATAAAGAAAAAAAAATACTTATTATATCATGCATTGGATCCAGGCCAACACTTCAAGTTGTGGTCTCAAGCATTAATTGATTTGTTAGTTTATCGCCATGTTCAGATGGTAAGCAGTAAGCACTCTTCACTTCTGAGTTTGAATCACCAAAGGAGTAAAAGGTAGAAAAAAATATCACAAGTTCAAATTCCATTGAAGTTCCTAAGAACTAAAAAGATGGTAAAAAATATCACGAGCTCAAATCCTGTTGGAGCTCCTAAGAAAGGGGTAAAACGATTGAGCTCATTATTTCTAACTCAGTTATTTCACGATATTTGTAAATATAGAAAAAATTGCTTCGACTCAGCGGTAGAGACGTAAACTTATTTTATTACTATTTTAATAATGTGGAATAATCAACACACAAATTAAACATATTTCAACATATATTGCTTAGACATATAGTATTTTACAAGAGGCAAAAAAAAAAGAAGACACTAATTGGTATTAGGAGAAAGGAAATAATCCTTTTCTTTATTTGAGTTTCTTTTCATTTCTAACTTATTTTTTTATGTTTAGAACTTTGGTATGTAAATAAAAAAAAAAAATATATATATATATATGACTTTGCTTCGATTAAAGATTGAGGAGAATATAATCATCGAAAAATATCTTGTAAACTTGTTTTTCCTACTTATACTAAAGAACTCATTTCTTCATTTTTAATGAACTAATTGTTTCTCATTAAATGTGTTTTTTTTTAAAAAATCATCAACTCAACAAGAAAAAATTGAAAAATTTCACACCGAACTCACCCGAACATATGTTTGTATTTATCCTTTTTCTAAAAAATCTTTTTCTTTGTAGATAAGGGTTATTATTTTGACTTATATGAAGAGAAGAAAAAAAAAAAACTTAACATAAATTTGGACTTGTATAATTTCTTTGAAATGGTCCCAAAAAAAAAAACTAACTAAATTAACATCCACAAATTCCGCCATAACCAATGGCCGTCCATTTTTTCAATTTGCTGGCAACTTTGTCGATGCCACGATTTAATTTCTTATATTTACGTAATATATTATAAATATATACTATACTCCTACCAAACTTGGAATCCTAACAAACTTTTTATACTTGAAAAAATAAAATAATTTCAACTAGTAATAAATAAATAAATAATATTAATATACTAAGAAACTAGAATTTTTATTATTAACATTGAAAATATAAAGAAGTAAACACATAAACAGTTCAAATATAATTTTCCGCAGATAAACCCCTTGCTTCAACTTGGCTCCGCCTCATATTATATACTCCTACCAAAGAAAATGAACAACAACTTGTGCTAAAAATATATCCAGACTGTCAACATTATCATTTTAGAATCTAACTTATGTATTATATATGCAAGAATAAGTCATTTGACCAAATAAAATTTTTAACAAAAAGAAAAAAAGATTAGTTCCGTCCCTCTATTTTGGTTTGTAAGCTAAGTCCCTTAAAAAAGGCCATAAAGAAGTGGTCATCCAACAACCAACTATCCCGTTCGTTTTAATTTATTTGTCATATTTATTTTTCTTAATTTACTTCAAAAAGAATTATTTTTTTCTACAACTTTATAGTTACGACTTTCTACATAACATGTTTAAGATCACAAAGGATTATTTTTTCAAAAAATAATACTTCGTGTGAAATTAAAATCAGACAAATAAATTAAAACAGAAAAAATAATAAATAAGGAGAGACTACTATTTAAAAAGATAAAATCGTAGGTCCACCCATGACCATAAACTTGCTTACCCAATTCAGGTAGCTTTGACTTAAGCTTTATATGAATATACTAAAATAATTATTTAATATGTCTCTCTAAAATTCAATAAATAAAAATGAATATGACTCAGAACTCATAAACTAAAAATTTCCGACTTATCTCCACTTTTCAAGAAATTAATAGTTTCTTGAATGATATGTATAGTATATTAGGTAAAAAAGAATTTTAAGAAGTTAGTGGAGTAGAGTGAAGACCATTTTAAGACACCTTATTAAATGGGAAATGGCTAGCATAAAATTATTTTTTAACAATATATGCAATATAATTTCATAAAAATGAGATTTGAGAAAAGTAGAGCGTAGGCAGATTTTATTTCTACATCAGGGGTATAAAAGTTGTTTCAAATAGATCATCAATTTCTTCGGTAATGTGTTTCTAAGATATGATGCGAGGCTAACATGATAGCGATTAGCGAATGCCTTGAGTCGAAAGTTCATGGATAATTTGGCCCGTATTTTAGTTGAGATATGACCATTAGCCTTAGAGGTATAGTTTTTGGCGCTTTTTAAAATACGAATATTTCCGAGCAAGTAGAGTTCTTGCATATGTGTAGGATTGCACAAACAATTTAGAAATCTTAAAGAGTTCGGCCATTCTGGATTCATATCGCGTAGGGCTCCTTCTGGTGAAAGTCTTTCCCGTCAAGAATTTTTTTCATATCCAAGGCTCAAATTTAAAATATCTGATTATGGGATGCATTGTCTCATTCAAAGCACCACATCCGTTAATGAATGTAGTTGTTGATTGTGTCATGTGTCAAACTAAATTGGAAGAGAAAAACAGAAATGCATATTTAAAATTATAATCACATACATATACATACGTAATCTAGTTCTTTGTCTTTAATACTAGTTTGATTTTTAGTCTTTATTTCGACAAGTCCAAAATCTATTTCAATGTTAAAAATAATTTGTCTATGAATCCTTAAATCAAATCATTCGTAGTTATTCAATTTAACTATCATTATAATAATAACCCAAAAAAAGGATAGAAAATCAAATCAATACAAAATTGACTTAATTAAATTTAAATATTTTTAAAAAACCCTTAATTAAATTATTTTAAGTCTTTTTGAAAACTTACCCCATTCATCGTAACTCCTTTCTTTAACTCCTTTGTAGGAGTTCTCATCTTTTTGGCTCCCTTAGTGACTCGAACTTATGACAATTTTCGAATTAAAAATGAGAAATATTTACTATCCGAACAATTCCCTCCCGTCCTAACTCTAAACACATTTTCACTTTTTTTTTAACAACAAAATCCTTTTTGGACCTACCATTAGAAATTAGTGGCTCAAATTAGGACCCCAATTGTCAAATTGACAAATGAGGAACTTCTCCAGCTATCTTCCAATTCCCCTATATTCCACAAGGAACAATGTTTTTTTTTTAATAAAAAAAAGAAAGTAAAATTGGATCAATCATTTGCTAAAAAGATTATTAAAAAAATAATAGTTTTGGTTATATCTTTACAGCTTCTTATGAGCTATGAACCGTCAAATATTCTACTTCCAACTGTATTCTTTTGTTTTTTTCTCTTCTACTATTTTCCTTACCAAATTTCCACAATCTCTTTCTATCTCCACCAAATTTTTATTCATTCGATGTCTGATAAATATCAGTATTGGATTATCAATTAAATTCAAATCGTACCATGTAAGGAGTCCAAGAATCATTAGGGGATGAAGCTCCCAACAAATTTTTCTCTATATTCAAGATGTAAACTCAAAACATCTGATTTAGGTTATTGAAGCAATCCCACCATTATACCACAATCGATGTTGATTTATTTCGGTCACTTACTTCATAACCAATATATAAGGTTAAAATAAATGGGACGTAAGATCAACAAATTGGATGATAACTTATGGAAGAAAACAAGAGCAACAAAAACAACAATAGAAGTGATCCATCTAGAAGAAGTAAAACGAATCGAACTTAAGATCAATGCCAAACTAAGACTAGGACATATGGATAAAAGAGTCATCAAAGAACAATGCTAATCATTATATAATTGTTCTAGTAATTGCATTGGTGTTATTTACTCATTTTTCATAAGTTAAAACGGAAATAATTTATGGTTATCATATCCTAAGAATTTACCCCTATAAAATCAATAGAATCATACATATACCACATTGTTGATCATCATCATTGAATACTAGAATTTTGATTTAGTAATATTATCACTTATTAATCCGATCCACATTGAATTGTCGTTAAGTTTACTCGTAGATATCTCCATTAAAAATATAATTACAATCAGGACAATATAAGTTATATTTATTTTAATCTTATATAATTCATTCATATTATCTTAGCTTATTTTTTTTTATCTATAACTTTATTTGCTTATATATTTTTACGTTTTACCTCAATCAATTCAATCCTAACATTCTTTAAATTTTGCGTACAAATTCAGTTGCACCTTCTTTATTTTTTTTGAGTAAACAATCAAAATTATAGAATTATTTTTTTCTTTTATTTTTAAAAAATAATAATTTACGTACATTATCTTCTTTTTGCTACCCCTTTCTTGTTTTACTCCATTCATCTCCGTCTGACTTTTTCATTATAATTTTTTTAATATATATTTAGTAAGTTTTTAATTCTAATAGTCTTGTTTTATTTATAATGGCAGAGATGAAATAACATGTTTAAGATTACAACTTACAAGCACGGATAAAATTACAAATTTATTTACAAGTTCAGAAGAATTCATTAACTTTGATCAAATTCTGAATTTGTATTCTAAATTTTACTTAATATGTATAAATGATTTATTCAGAATTTCATAAACTCAACATCCTAAGTTTTTCCTTTAACCACAAGGTTAAAAAAATATTTTTAATATGTTACTTATGTCTATCTTAAGACGATATACTTCACAAATTCTTTTACTATTTTTCCATTCTAATTTATGTGATACTATTTTAAAATTCAAATTAAAATTCTCGAATATTAACGATTTATCATATATTTTGATACTTAAACGATACATCTCATAGTTCCAACGTCCAAATAAAATTTATCAATAAGTTTGAAAGATTGTCGATGTATTCGACCTTGATTTAAAAAATTTAGTTTTTTACAAAGATTAATATTTGAGACCAAGTTGCCCCTTAATTTCCTCTTTTTCTTTAAAAAATAAATAAATAAAAAATCCACCCCCTACGCCCTCACCCCACTCCCCTTTTAACCCAAGCTTCATAAACCCCATTGGTACCACATAGTTGTTGCATTGTGGTTGTATAGATACCGGAATCCAACTCAACTATCTCCACCAACCACCACCATGGCCGGCGGAGAACCCACCGCCGTCGCCGGCGACTCTACCAAAATCCCTCTCCAGGTTGTTCATGACGTTTGTCGAATTTCCGGTGCCGGATTTGCTGGTTTCTTCAAGAAAGATTGTACTGATTTGGCAAGAAGAGTGTCCCTTTTGGCTTATTTGCTTGAGGAAATCAGAGATTCCAACACCCATTTGGGTTCTTCATCATCTTCCCATGATTCATGCTTGTATGATCTATCCATAGCTCTCAAAGCTGCAAAAAGACTTCTTTTTGCAGCAAATGACTTTGATCCCAAGATCTCAGCTGTAAGTATATAGTGATGATCCTCAGTAAACTTGTTTTTTTTTTAATTTGTGTATCTGTACTTGGGTAGTTAAGTTGGAGGTGGGGTGGGTAGGTAGGGGGATTTGACATGTGAATTCCCAAATTCTAAGTTTTTTAGCTGAAAATTGTGAAATCTAGCAATATAGTTGTTTTTCCTGTTATGTGTTGATCATTTTGGAAACCCAATGGTGTGGATGCTAGGTGATATCTTCTCATTTGTCATATAGCTTTGGTGGACAGAGTTATGTGTTACCTATTGTTGGTGGAAGGTGATAGGTATCTCGTGGAATTAGTCGAGGTGCGCTCAAGCTGGCAAAGACACCATGGTTATCAGAATAGAAAATTTTGCTCTCCTTTTGTGATTCTGTGTTTGAAGGTGGATAAATTTTGGTAGAAAGAATGAAGTCCTTTGACTTTTTCTGTGTTAGGAATTGGGAAGATGTGATAAATTTGGATTCAAGATTTGGCAAGAGATCCTTTTGGGGTTGTTTAGATTTAAAGTTGTTTGATTTGATTAAGAATTAAGATTCATTTGCCACATTGTGCATAATCCACACTTATGAAAAGAATGATGCAAGTTTTCTCTTCACGGTGACATTTAATTAAAAGGAACTTTTATTATTGAAATCTTCAATTTTCCGACAGTTTACTGAAGTTCTTTTGTAGCAAGTTTCATTCAAGCTAATATTGTGTGCCATTCTCAAAGTGTGTTGTTTCTTGATTGAAGGACACGGAAAGGAAGAAAATTGTCTTTCAATTTCAATGTGTAACATGGAAATTGGTGAAATCCCTAGGCAGCTTACCATATGACCAGTTCGACATATCAGAAGAAGTACAAGAGCAGGTTTGTTTTGTGGTTTTACTTTTTCCTGCTTATGTTGTTTTCTCCGTTGGATTTCCCCCTTAATGTTTCTACGTTTCCAGGTTGAATTGGTCAGATCACAGTTGACACGAGCTAAAGAGAGGTATGGTGGACCTTTGACTTCAAATGTATTATCTCGAGCATTATCCCAACCATTAGATAAGGAGATTGATCCGCTTCAGTCGGGCAGTAGGGGAGTTGGAAGTTTACATCTAGAGAATGTTGGCAATGTTGATCATGAAGTTAGGCCAAAACTTGGAGATCTTCCCTTAGTTAACACCCCAAACGGCAATGATTGTGTTCAGATAGTTCAGGAACCAGAAAATCTAAGGAATTCATCCAAAAATTCTGAGGTTACTTCTCCCAAAAGTCCTGGTTTGGCCAGGGAAGATGACTCACCCAGCAAGAATCTTGTGGAGAATAAGAAGCCCAATTCTCCTATAATTCCTGAAGAGTATCTTTGCCCTATATCCCTTGAGCTCCTGAGGGATCCTGTAATTGTGGCCACTGGACAGGTACTGTCCTTGTCAGTCTGATACATTATCATTTGACTGCATATTTGCCTATCTTTGGCTTTTAGATGGAAGTTATTCTTGGATTGTTTCTTTTTAGGTGTAAAATCTTCAAATGTAGTGTGCTAGAAGTAATGCTTAATGTAGACTTTTCTTATTCCTACAGACTTATGAGAGATCTTTCATACAAAGATGGATAGACGGTGGCAACACAAGATGCCCAAAAACTCAGCAAATACTCCAAGATCTTACGCTGACACCAAATATTGCTTTAAGAAGTCTCATTTCTGATTGGTGTGCAAAGAACAATGTAGAGCAGCCAACTGCATTGGCAAATGGGAGAATAAAGCGAAGTGATGGATCGTTTCGTGATGTTAGTGGGGATATAGCAGCTATTGAGGCAATTGTACGCAAACTTTCAAGCAGGTCCACTGATGATCGGAGGGCTGCAGTAGCGGAGATCCGGTCTCTATCCAAAAGAAGCACAGACAACAGAGTTTTGATTGCTGAAGCTGGAGCAATCCCGGTGTTAGTCAACTTGTTGACATCTGAAGACGGTCAAATCCAAGAAAATGCCGTCACTTCTATTCTTAACCTTTCTATATTTGACAACAACAAGGGGCTTATCATGCTTGCCGGTGCTGTTCCTTCAATTGTTCAAGTTCTCAGAGCTGGAAGCATGGAAGCAAAAGAAAATGCAGCAGCGACCATCTTTAGTTTATCACTTGGAGATGAGAACAAAATTATAATAGGTGCATCGGGGGCCATCCCAGCTCTGGTAGAATTGCTTCAGACTGGAAGCACCAGAGGGAAGAAAGACGCTGCAACAGCATTATTTAACTTATGCATATATCAAGGAAACAAGGGCAGGGCTGTTCGGGCAGGGATTATACCAGCACTATTAATGATGCTGAAAGATTCAAGCAGCTGCATGGTTGATGAAGCTTTGACCATTCTTTCAGTTCTTGCCAGCCACCAAGAGGCCAAGGCTGCCATAGCTAAAGCTAGCACGATCCCTGTATTGATAGATCTACTAAGGACAGGTCTACCTCGTAATAAAGAGAATGCTGCTGCTATCTTGCTCTCCTTGTGCAAAAGAGATACTGTGAATTTATCTTGCCTTTGTAGGCTCGGTGCACTTATACCTCTTACAGAGCTTGCTAATACTGGCACAGAGAGGGCCAAGAGGAAGGCTACTTCATTGTTGGAGCACCTTCGAAAACCTCTGCAACCTTGACTGGTATTCTATCAGTGAAGGATTCATTAATTGCTTCTTTCATTCTTACCTAACCGTGAATTACACGATTCCATTTATAGTGTGATATAAAATCTGAGAAAACGAACATGAGAAAATAATTCATTCTCATTGCTCGTTGCATCAGTGTATCTATTTTAGTCTGTTTTCGAGTGAGTCACTGATTCGTTTGACCTGTTTCTTTTCATTATTTGTTACTAATTGATCAATTTGATGTTTGCCACGCTAAGGTGTGACGGAAATTTATCATCTCTGTATAAATGAAACATTTTGATATGTGGAGAATTGCACTTTCCTTTCTTTTATCCTTCTACTTGTGATTGTGATGTCTTGTAAACTGATGCTGCATTAACTTCTTCAAATGAAACATTTTGGCTTCCACAGATTATAAATGAATGAATATGTGGCTTGATGAACTTTAGTTATTACTCAGATCCTTCATTCCATAGTACTGATGGCATGGACTGATGCTATCTGTTGTTTATGATTCTGGGATAATGGAATAGCCTTATTTTCTGTCTATGAGGAAGCGTTACTCGGTATTTGTGTTGGTAGAAGGTAGTTGGTATTTAGTTGGTATTTTGTAGAATTAGTTGACCGGAACATCTTTTGAAAGGGAAAAGTGCAAGGATGATCTCTCAATCAATGAGCATCAGTTTCAAGAATTACTTTCATTTCAATTTGTTTGTTAAGTTTTGACTTGACATGGAATTTAAGAAAGTAAAGAAGTTTTTTTAATTTTGTGGTCTTTTAATACGTAGAAAGTATCAAAATGCTCTTTAATCTTGTGGTCTTAAAGTTACCGTCCTTGTGCATGAGGACTAGTGGGGTTCAATAAGCAATAACAGAGAACATGAACCACTTCCTATTCATGCCAGCCTGACCTCCAAGGATAGTTTACAAGTCCGCTTTGTCACCTTTGCACTATCTCAATTAATCGCCTTTTGCGCATGCATAGAGATGTCTCCTTGTTTTATTGTCACTCAATTAAATAATGATATTGTTCGACTTGAGCCTAAACATGCGCAACTCCAAGGCCTAATCTAGTGTTTGGCCATAGATTTTGAATCAAATTTATAAATTTATCTTCAAATATCTGATAGGCCATAAAATTTGATCAGCAACAACAAACTTTTAAGCTCCAAAGACTAGACTCATATCAGTTTTTGGGAGAAATTTTACTTTCACACACAGAACTTCAATTTTTTATAAAGTGAAATGGGTGTCGAAGTTTCAACTTCAAAATTTTTGACTAAAGAGGCTAAAATATGTTAATATTATCTAATGTGTATATTTTTTTTTTTTATATATATCCAATACCTCTCTCTCGTGTTTTGTTGTGTTCGACTAATTGCCTATAATGTTAGATGAAGTGATGCTTTCTTTTTTCCAAGAATGTGACTTCTTTCACTTGACATATTTAAATTTTAAACTAATATGGTACGTAAAGTTATTATAACATTGTTCATAGATGATCACTTCAAGGCACGCAATTTAATCTTTTAATCAAATAATAATAATAATAATAATAATAATAATAATAATAATAATAATAATTAATCAAACTCACCAAGTAAATTCTTTTTGATAACTAACTTGGCAGGTAAAAATGAAAAATTGGAAAGTTAGGTCTTTCCCATTTCCAAATTATTGGATTTCTACTTATACGGACTGTACAATTAATTAGGAAGCGCTTTACCGCAAATATAAATATCGAATACCAGCCTATCGGGTGATTTAAATGAGGTAACTCTATCACTAACTTAACCTACTTAGGAAAGTGTTCACACCTTACTCATATTTGTTGTTCATATTCACTATGATAAATAAAGAATTTTACGATATTATTTAACGAATAGCAATAATAATATAATTATTGTTATATTATATGTCAACATTTTTTCAGAAAACTTTTTCATCCTAAGAGGAAATTGGTTGGCAAAGCTTTTCTTTGTCCAAACTATTTTTTGCTTGGAAAGAAATGTCTACATTAACCATTCATTACTCAAACTTAGAAAATAACACAATCTTTGGTCTTAAATGTACTAATAATTCTACGCGCATTCAAAAGGTTCCCCAAGACTTTGATAAAATGGTAAGAGTGCGACCATCCAAGCGAGTCATTAAGCTATCGAATAGATTCAAGCTCCTGTGATCAGTGACGGATTCAGAGTTTTCATTAAGGGGGTTCGGAAAAAAAAAATAGTACCTAAGATTTGAAATTGAAATCTCAAGATGAGTTTTGAACCCCCTCAACCACTAAATCAACATCTAATCTTACCTATATATATATTTTTTTAAATGTCATATATATACAATGTAATTTTTTGCCGAGGGGATATGGATGAACCCCTCGACTATCTCTAAGTCCGGTCCTGTATGTGATTGCAAGCTAAAATATAAAAAATAATCTAAACTAATCGTGTACATAACTTAAACTCTAAATAAAATAATTACTTTCATTTGTATATTTTGCGTAGGTTTCGTTGGAACCAGTTATACAAAATCAGAAAATTAAAGTCCATGTTGATAGTAATTGTTTTGCTCATTTCTAACGCAAAAAAAAAACACATTTAGTCAAAAAAAAAAAGGCAAAAGAAACGGAATCTCTCATCAATTTACGGATCCACCAACCTAGTTAATTAGTCTGTTCTGATTTACGTGACATAGTAATTTAACATAAATTTTAAAATTTATGATTCAAAACAAATTTTCGATTATTATAGATATAATTTAAAAACTTTATATATTTTCGTGCACAAAACTTAAACTCATGCTAACAACTTGGTTGGATGGTAGTTGCTTATTATTATACTGTTTTGTTAATTTAAATACAAATTTACATTGATTATTATTTAAATTTTATTTGTATCATGTTGTTAAATTCATTGTTAAGTAATGGCGAAGAATCTCATTTTGTGTAATGACTGATTTGGTATGACCGCGTCATTACCTTTTTTTTTAATCATTTACTCTATTATACTCTAGTTTCTTGTAGGTTTATCCTTAAAATTAATGATATTGTAATATTATGAATGAAAAAAATAATATAAATTATTTAAATATTATATTCATCAAAATAATACAACACAATACAGTATAAGATACTCTTGTCTATTGAGTTGTCAATATCTAGTAGGATCACATGTACTTTATAGAAAATGTAATTCACATGTAAACAAAATTAAAAAGGTTGTTACAATTGTCAATGCTTTGAAAGTAAGTTCTCTTTCACATGCAAATTAGACAACATCACTATATAGAAAGTAAAATTAAAATGACAATTATTATATGTTTAATTAAAGCAAATTATATTTACAAAACAATACTACATTATATTATATTAGTTAAACAGTAGGAATCTGATCGTAGATAGAGACTTCAACCTGTGCGGGGGTAGGGGCAGTGGCGGAGCCACCTTACAATGAGGGGGGTCATTCGAACCCCCTTCGGCGGAAAATTATATGATTTATACATGGTTAAAATATTTTTTTAGGTATATATAGTAGATATCGAACCCCCTTCGGCTACTTCGTGTGTCTATTTTTTTAGATTTTGAATCCCTTACTGAAAATCCTGGCTCCGCCACTGGGTAGGGGTGGATATAGTCAAGTGGATCAAGGCAGTGGATTGTGAATCCACCACGCACGGGTTCAATCCCCGTTGTTCGCCCATCAATAAATGGACTGTTTGTTTCGAAGACACAAGACAACCCTAGAAAGCATTTTGTCATTTCCTCACTTAGTCACTACTTTTGATTCCAAATATTAATCTATTAACAAACTTAAATTTAGTTTAAAGTAGTTGACATCTTAAACGAACAAGAAGTTATTATTTGTTAAAGTACTTTTTATTTTATTTTATTTATCAAATCTATCTTAAATGCTCTTATTGGTGGAATGCTTGTTTTAATAAATAAGACATTTAAAGAAGAAATAAAAGCTATTTAGACAAATAATCTTATAAAAGGTAGTACCTTTTAAATTGTCAAAAAGCATAAAAAAAAAAAAAAGACTGCTTTCCTCCCTTTCTTTCATTTTTTTCGAGGTTCTTCGCACCTGGATAGTATTAGGGCCTTGTACTCGATCACATAAAGTTGTTTACCATATGACTCACAATTATAAAATGAGTCTTGCAACAAGACAAGGGTATTTCACATGGTGTGGTTTCCTCTTGACCGTTGAGCTCACTTTTTAAGTGACTAGTCGCTTTCCTAATAAATCCAGTACATTTCAAGCAAGAAGAGAATTGGGTGGCTGATTCAACAAATGCAATCATCTTCACGATATACTTAATTGACTTGCTCTTTATGGTTATTCTTCACTCGACTTGACTCAAACCTGAACATGAAAGTGGTAGGGAAAAAAATCTCCGCAATATACTTAACCGACTTGGTCTTTATGGTGATTCTTCACTCAACTTGTCTCAAACCCAAACACAAAAGTAGAAGGGAGAAAATCTCCACGATATACTTCACTGACTTGGTCTTTATGGTGGTTCTTCACTCGACTTGACTCAAACCCAAGCATGAAAGTGGAAGAATAAAAAATCTCCGCGATATACTTAACCAACTGGCTCTTTATGGCGATTCTTCACTCGACTTGACTCAAACCCGAACACAAAAGTAGATGGGAGAAAATCTCCATGATATACTTAACCAACTTGCTCTTTATGGTAGTTCTTTACTCAACTTGACTCAAACCCGAACACGAAAGTAGAAAGGAGAAAATCTCCGTGATAACCAACTTGCTCTTTATGGTGGTTCCTCACTCGACTTGACTCAAACCCAAACACAAAAATAAAAGGAAGAAAATCTCTACAATATACTTAACCAACTTGCTCTTTATGGTGGTTCTTCACTCGACTTGACTCGAGCACAATGTTAACACTTGATAATACAATGTCTAATAGCAGCAAAATCAGAAGAAAGTTGCAAAGAATGGGAAGAAGTAAGTTCAAAGTAGATGAATGATGAAAACTGTTAATGTACATTTTGCCAGATTTCTCAACATACAAGATACCAGAAAGGACTAGTTCTATCCTATACTAAAAAAAAGAACATAATGGACCAACTGGAATTTATCAACTTTCCTTGCTGCTGTTCTTTGCAAATGCCATTTTGGTTTTGCTTATTGATATAAAGTTATTGTAATGAATTTAAGATGTTTCAAGATGACCATTGATCAGGCAGGGTGAGAAAATAGCTTGTCATCGCCTTTCTGAATCTTTTCTTGTATTGTATCGGAGAAACAATAGTTGGTAATGCATTCTTTGGTCCACCAAGTATGCCGGATGCCTTAACCCATGTCTCCAAGTGCTTGTCCCAAGTATATTGTCTCATAAAATCAATGATCCCTAAGACTAGCTCCTTGCGCTCTTCGTCCACCCCAACTAGCAAAGAGTAATCCATCACATCAACCGACTGCCAAGAAGAGAAACTCCATTAGTCATCACTCAAACTATAAGCATAAAGAAGAGAAAGAGGCGACTCAACTCTATGGAGCACTAATAAACAAATGTAAACCAGCTAAGAGAACATTTTCAATCAGTTTAGCGCCTTTCACTCCAACAAACATTTTGCCATATAGTAGTGTGCCAACCTAAAGTATTCGTTGATAAAGTTCTCACAAAACCAAAGGAGACTAGTGTGCCCTCCCCATCATCACATTTCTTATATAGTACTTAGGATACTATGCTTCTAAGTTCTAGGAGTCTTTTAGCCTATTAGAGGTTATTATGCCAGTAGGAGATATAGAGAAAATTGGCTTAAGATGAATTTAATGGAGAAACTTGATCAATGAAGATTCATATACCCAACCCGAACTTGTTTGGGACTGACGCACAATAGTAGTTGCTTTAATATAATAAAAGAAATCTTGAAATTCAAAGTTGGAAGCTAAGCAGTTACCGCTAAAAAGGATGTATCGTTCCAAATAGCTCTCTCCAGACTTCTTTTTGCTTTGCTTCCAAGAAATATAGGTTTGGTACGCAATGTTTCTAAAAGATTCATGTCCAACAACACACTGTTTTCCCCAGTTGTGTCTGAATTGTAACGGGACCTTAGAGACCCCTTAAGATCATAGACCTTAGATATTGTTCTTCCAAAAAAGAGATTCTCCATCACAATCAAGTCCATTTTCGTTTCCCTGCCTCCTGTCAAATGTTTGACTGAAACCTAGTATATACAGCATAAATTAAAACAAGATTCTGCACCAAGTTTAACACTATCATAATGAAAGGAGAAGTATTTCTATTCACCACCAAACCATGCTGCATAGCACAGGCACAAAGAGAGAGAGAGAAAAAGGGAGTCCAACCTGATATATTCCCAGAACTTTAGCAAGGCAAGTTGGACTTCTTGAGCTAACAGAATCTGTTAGATATTTGAAGTAGTTGGGTCCAAATTCTTCAAAAGATTCTAACTCAGTTTTTTGAACTTGTTTTATTATGAATCTTTCATCCAATGACTTAGCGAAATAAGCATTGCTCTTTCCTCCTTGAGCGCTCCATCTCTTACAACGGCTTAAAGACCGTATAAAGTCCAGTTCATCAGGACAGTATCTCTTCCTGAGAGCATCAAACTGCTTAGCAAAGTAACAAGTGACAGAAAACTTCATCTTTCCGCCAGCATTTGAAGATTCGTCCTCAAAAGAGATCCTTAAGTGAGGGGAGGTCTTGGAATCTGCAAAGATAGAACTAATTGTACTGGAAGCATCTTCAGAACCATGGCTTCCATGATGGATATAATCCATGTCTAGAGAGCCAAAAGACTGCCATCTTGAAACATTAGAGGCCACTCCATTCTCCTTCCTGAGGCCATTCGTGTTCCAACCCCTTTCAGCCACATTTGGCTTATCAGTCACCCGTTCTTTATACTCTTTGGAAATAAGAGCATACGATATTATGCTAGTAGGTTCATTGTCATAAACAGCTATTACAATGTCATTGAAGCCATTGTGTGGAACCATTAGCCTGGGTCCATCATGTATAAGAGATGCATAAGAAATAAACGAGGGTGATGAATTCATTAGGAGATTAAACTTCTGAGCCTCATTAGGTGACATTAGAGAATAAGTTCTCTGAACACTGATAACAGGGTCTCTGATCATATTTCTATAGTCTCCAGAAGCATGAAAAGATCTAATTGCTGATAAATGCAGTGAAGAAGGCGGCAATCCATTCTTGATTCTTTCTTGAAGTCTCAGTGCAGAGTCGAAGGATTTAACTCGTGCTGGTGATTTTACCCTTGCAATAGGAGGATAATCAAGTTGACTCAGTTGTCTGAAAGGAGCAGCTTCAGATCCATTTCGTTTTAATGTTATATTTAACAGAGCTTTTTTGGGAGATCGGTCAGTACCAGTCCAAGCAGAATCTATCTGATCAGAAAGAACAGAACCAGCTGAAGGAGCTCGTTCCAAGGGTGTTCCATTAACTGCATTTTCTCCTTCCATATGCATGTCCTGCATTTTCTCGAACTCACATGAGGTAAACATGGACTCTTCCAGCCCACAAGGTGACCCATGAGTCTCCTCCTGTTCAGACTGAAAAGGTTTCTGACGATATTCATCTAAGTTTGAGAATTCAGGTTCGGTCTCTTCATAGGCATGCTCGAGAGGGTCATTTCTCCAATCTATCAGCTCACTACAAGATCCAGTATACTCTGAACCAGAGGTCTCTTGGAAGAGAGATTCCACAGATAAAAGACGACGATCCCAAACATGTGAAGCAATCACAAGGGAATGCCTCAAACGATTTAGTTCAAGAATGTCAACCACTGCCTGCCCTCGTTCTGAAGTTTCTGCATCAGCAGTTTGAAGCAAGTCCTGTTGTAGAAACAAACAGAAGCAGCAAATATAAGGAAGAAGAGTACATTTATCCTACACACTTGAATACATATAATTTGCCATGAAAAGGAACATGCAGAAGTATTATACATCAATCTCCAATTGGTGCTTACATGGTAATCGCTCTTTTCTTTCATAAGTAAGTCTTTTAACTCCATGATGCAGTCATCCAGCTCAGGTTTATCAGATAGATCATGTTCTAAAGAGGATCTTTTCTCTTCAATCCTGCGAAAAGCACTGGATATCTCTGCATACAAGGCTTTGGCTTTGCACAATAGCTACAGGAAGCATAATATAGTATTAATAAGAGCTATTGGAAGCTAAAACTAAAAATAAAAAAGACGACCAGAAAAATCCCAAACATGCAGCATCATTGCACCTCATCTGTTTCTTTCTGTAACCAATCCTGCTCTTCATAGCTACTGAACATAAGAGTTGATGGAGGTAGACAAACTGACAGAATATCAATAGGAGAATAGCGGAAGAATGCAATCATGCTTCCACACCTGTAAAGGCAAATGGGGAAATTTTATTCTCTAAATAGCAGCTGCAAATCCAACAATTGAATGATCAGAGTGATTGCACATTACTGGCAGACGACAAACTACATTGTTAAGGTATATTACGATGTACGCACCCATAAAACCGGAGGCAGTCTCGTTGGAGAGAATGACCACATCTAGCAACACGGTTGGCAGTTGCATTGTTGGAAAAACTAAGATCCAAGAACTTACCAAATGAGAGTCCCCAAGCAGCATCTGACATTACTACTCTGTGAGTTGCTGGTGGGACTCCTTCTATATGGGTACACTTGAGGCATCGATGCCACATCCATATCTTGTTGTCCCACTCACCAGGCAGCTTCACTGAGGGTTGCCGTCTAACATGTATAGTAAGGTTCCCTTGCTGGTGTGTATAACAAATGACATGGTCCTCAGCTGGCTCCTTGCATGATTGACAGGAAGGTATCTGGAACATGAAGTGCCATACATAAATAGCTCTAAAGTACTAAAATTGGAGATAACAAGATGACTTCTGTAAACTTTTACCTGACCAAAAAGATCATCCAGAAGAAATCGCCCGAGTGGCTTGTCAAAAGATCCATAAAACTTTATGCGAAGAAGCCGAGAACGTTCACATACACTTCCATTTAGAATACATCGACTTGAAAATGATACTAGTATGCTTTGACGACCGTCAGCAGCTGAATATGATTCACTAGAGGGTTCAAATTCATCTGATATCTCAAGCTTTGACAGATCTGGTGATTCTCTTGGTTGAAACTCCCCTTGACCTAAAGTTACTCGTGATCCTTCAATGGTATCATCTAGGGTGGTTGGATCTTTAAAAGGAGGGTAATGATGCTTCACCAACGATACTGGTAACCCAATGTCCGCATTGCAGCTGGCAGATCGTACATGGTTATGTGGGCCATTACCAACTCTATGGTGTCTTGCCGGGGAAGCAGTATGAGAAATCACTGAAATAGCATTATCTGCAGATGTCATCTCTGGTATGGCAACGGAAACTTTAGGTAGACTAGCACCCTCATCCGCAAGGAATGATGTCTCAAGGGACAGATGATATGCCGCAAAGACGGCATACTGGAAGACATTCTTCACCTTCTTGAGCTCTTCACAACACAGACCTCTCAGCAAGACCTACAAAATGTCAAATGAAAGGATAACTAACATCGGTTTACAAATTCAACCTCTTGATATTTAAACTAAGATATAACTGCAGCAATATCGGTTTACAAATTCAACCTCTTGCTATTTAAACTAAGATATAACTGCTGATCCTTTATGACAATGCAGTCTTAAGATCTTTTTTTTCCTTAGTTAATATTTTTTTAACTCACATAACCATTTATGGAAACTCAAGACCATTGTAGGGATGACTAAAGAACAGGATGAAAGTTAATTAAGCATTTTCAGAATCAATACAGCATTTTAGACTGGTACCTGATGATTAGCTACAGCTGATCAAAGCATAAGCAACCTACAAAATTTTACTAGAGTGATAATCCACTATGGCAGATGGTGTACGTTATAAGTGACCACTTCTATTTCACGAAGTTCTTGTAAAATGTCCACTACTTGGAATTGAGAATGTTCAGTGACACGGAAGAAGTCATCAGACACAGCCCAACATAAGTATTTTATTTAAGACAAATGATTAATAATAGTAAAGATTGTGTAGACTATAGAGGCAAGGGAGTCTAAAACTAAAAGAGAGAGGTGATATTATAAAGTATAGGTATTTTTCGAGTAGATATGATGTAGGTCTGTTTTGTACAGAAGTACTCACAGGTCAAACAGAAAGATGAGAGCAGATGATTTGCTCTAGTGAATCACTTGGATTGCATTGCTAGCTTACACTGGACAAACATGAGTGTACAAGAACCGATCAATTTCACTCTATGGTTTTCTTTGGCTTATACTGTCTTCTCTTTTCCCTCCAATTGCTCCCGAGGAAAAAAGTTGTCTTCCCTTCGAGAAAACACTTACTTTCCATGATATAGCTTCGCACAATATGTCAAGGTTTGCCGTGAATAGTAAGACCACTGATCCTTTTCACTTACATCATTAAGATTCCCCAAATGACACTACATGAATAATCATTTCGTGAATGTTTGTTATTATAGCTATTGGGAACATGAAACCACCGAATTAACATTAAGGTGTCCAGGGCATAAAAGTTTGTCAGTGAATTCAAATCATTTATGAATTGCAAGCACAACTAGAATCATAGGAGTATTATATATTGTGGATTCAAAAGTGTGGAAAGAAGTGGACATGTCGCGCTCAGAGACTGGTCTAAAACACTTCCAAATAAATTACATAACAAGCAGGTGACATTTGAAATTTATCCATTCATGGGAAGAGAAGACCAGCAGAACAACCAGTCCGGCCTTTGTTCTGTTTCTTACTAAGAGTGTAAGAGTGGGCGAGGGTGTTCTGCATAAATAGTAGACATACGCTATAAATAAGAGAATATCAAAGAACTAAGCCATAGAGAGTTTCACAATTTTAGCACAACGTACTTTTAGAATCCAATGTACTTATGAAATATGCATGATATAAGTCTTAATTAGAGCTCAACATTTAAAAGTTTTAGCAGAAGAAAAACTAATTTTTGAAGTCTGAGGCAGACAAAATTACCGTGCAACCTAAACGCCTGGGACAACCATCAAAAAACATCAAAGTCTTTGATGGCTTCTTGTTGAACTGGTTTGGAGGTTCATGCTCTTCAGAAACTTTTTCTAAATGAAAGAGCTCACAATATCCCAATCTAGCCATGGCAATGTTATTGATGGACGGGGTTATAAGAGCACCAGTGCACCTGGCTATCCGCTCCAGCAGTGGCCGCTTAACATTTAACACCAAAGAGATCTCTTTTTCCAGTAGATACTCCTGAGCATGAGAAGATACACTTTTCTCCACAAGTAGCACATTAGGATGGTGGGCCTCAATTTTTGAAACAATCATCTTCAGATGCTCCCTTTCCTGTTAGAATAATAGAACTCATAAACTTGTCCCTAATTACTCTTATCTCAAATCATAGAAAGATAGACAAATCTACCAAATACCTGTTGCAATAATGTGTTAAAAGAGGCCAATTGATTGGGAACTTTTTGGTACTCAAGTGCTCCTCCTAACAGAAGCAATCTAGCATTTTTGCAGTGTGAATTCATTCGCTTGTGTTTAATATTCTTCGTACAGACTACTCCTTTAACAAGGGTGCTGCATTGAAACAAAACTGAATGATGAGACATGACTAACCAAGCGTAAGACGCAAATGTTTAAACAAAAGACTAATTACCTCTCCCTTGGACTTCCAGAAGCTACACATTTCACCTTTACATAATAACCAGGATCCATGCTGCCTCCTTCACTAGTATCTGGCTTCACAAAATTCGCAGCTTGCCATGCTAGTGATGTAACTATGTCAACCCAGTCATCAGAACCGCTTTCTTTCCCCGACTCTACTCCTTCACCTTGCAATAACTGTAAGACAAGAGCCCTGAAATGGCCCTGTACAGCAGCTTTCATAGGTTCCTTGTGATCCACATGCTCTTTATCCATGGTGGTAAGGCTTGCACTTGAAGAAAATATTGTAGCCGATTCTCCAATTTCATCATCCTCATCATCATATGTGAAGAAATTATTTTCATCCTCATCATCTTCATCAAGTGGAGGAGGAAACCATATGAGATCACTATTTCTAAGATCGAACAGCTTTTGCTGCTTCTCTAACTGGTTGTGATACACAGACAAATTTTCAACACTGGCATCAGCAGTCTCTGGATCCTTCGTCCCTTTCTCAAACCTTCTTAAAACATACAAGGCTTGTTGATCAAAGGGACCATTATTCTGAGACCTTGGGATCTCATTTTGTTCTTGCTGTACAGAATGCCCAACTCTATTGGAAGTAAAACGAATCCTAGAGGGGCTGTCCGATGGACTTGATCCAGCTGACCTTAAACTGTAAAATTCATGTCTAGTACTAACACTACTCGAATCTATATCTGAAGTATCATGAAAATAGCTACTTGATGGACTAAAAAATTGGCTTGTTGAATCCCCTCCTTCGTCTTCATCACTCCTGAAATTATTAGCAAAAGAGTAACAAATTTTATTACCAACAAGACTAACAGTTTCTGTGTCCCAAAAGCAGCTTACAACAACATACCAAGTGTAATCCACAAGTGGGGTCTGGGGAGGGTAGAGTGTATACAAACCTTACCCCTACCTCGTAGAGATAGAGAGGTTGTTTCCTATAGACCATTGGCTTAAATAAAGCATTTCCAAGAAGTTTGAAAAAGGGAATAGAAAAATGAGAGCAATAACAACAACGAAACAATGTGAAATGGAGAGCAGTAAACAACACGCAGAGGAAAGAACAATAATGACAATAAAATAACGTGATAATCAAAGAACAAAAAACACAGCTGATAACCAAAACTGAAGAACAAGAAACTACAAGAAAGTTTGATTGGACTCCACACTCAACTGAAACAAATGTGAGTACTGTTCAATTCACATATAGGTAAATGAGCAAAAGGATTATAAGTTGAATATCCTAGAAGAGAACATAGATATGACACATCATCTCATATTTGCATCATCTGCTACTTCAAGATAAAACATCTCTGGGTACTAATCCAAAACAAATCTTGAGAAAACATAAAAGTTCCAATCTCTAGTACAAACAATGTCAGAGGCCGAAAAAACTAAATCAACAATAAGATAATTTAATGATTATGCAGGATATATGTTCTTCCATCTAATATTAACAGATTTCAAAAGCACATCACATTGGTAACAAAGTTAATACAAAAACTACAATATGATACCCCTTGCTCAGTACCTGCTTGGCGAGTGACGTAGAGACATCTGAGACGGATGACTTGAAAAGGTTGTAAAACTACTCTTAACTGGTGTATGCGAAGAATAACCATCAAATCTGTCACTATTGAAATTTGGTGATGTTGATTCTGTGCTTTCTCTAGGAGACTCAAAAGGATAAGTTTTGTGTCTATACTTCCCAACACCATTATTCCAAGTCCTTAACTCAGAACAAAACTTGCAAGATTTTATATCAACCACTTCCCCTTCTGATCCAGATGCAACAACATCCAAACATCCATTACTGTACGTACAACAATCACCACAGAAAACTCCATTGCAAATTTGGCAATTGTACTTGTTGCAAGAATCAGTAAACCTCATCTTGCATTCCCAACAGGTTTTTCCACTGTCAACATCCATGTTTAATCCACTCGTTCCCCACGAAATCCAAGATTTAACTTTCTCAATCAAATAAAAAATTGAACTTTCAGATACTCCCATAGACTGGAAGTAATGAGTAAGCCCCACCAAGAATGACAACACAATTCTGCCTCAATTTATCAAAGTTCATAACTTTTTCGCCTAATCTGTATCTAAACACAACGGAAACTATCAAACCCCACAACAAAAAATGAGGGGTTTATTTTTTTTTCTGCAATTTACATCAAGTATATATCTTTTTTCTTTAAAGAATGTATGTGAAAAAAAAATCCCCCAGAAATCACTATATATTAGAAAGGGGGAAAACAGATTACAGCAATTTAGAGTGACACGAAGTATGGTATGTACACCAATGGCATGACCTGGAAGTATAAAATCTTGAAAACAAATAAGGAGTGAAATTAAAATGCTTTTGACCAATCTATAGATATTCAAACCTAAACACATAAGCTCAACCAATCCCAGAATCATCAACAATAATTCCCAAGATCCAATTTTTCATTACAAGAAACACAAAATCCAGAGCTAGGTACCCATATAAACTAGTTATACTTACCAAAATCCCAAAAAACAAGAACCCCACCAACAGAAAAGTGTCAAGAAACACAAAATCCAGAGCTTGGTACCCAAATAAACTAGTTAAACTAACCAAAACCCCAAAAAACAAGAACCCCACAAGCAGAAAAGTGTCAAAACAAAAGAATCCAGATCAAGAAAACACAAAAAAGATTAAAGTTCCAATCTTTGATGGATTATAAATGGTTTTAAAGAACAAAGAGTACAAAAATGAAAAGGAGAAAAAGGAAGAGTATAGAAGCGAAATTTTTCCCTTTTCTAGTGGCTCTAATCTCCATGTACATTATAACCATAATCTGCTGCTTCTGCTTCTTCAACAAGAACAATATTTTATCTCTCTTTCCCATTTTCCCTAGCATGGCTTTTGCTTTCAATTTCATTTTTCACTTCTCAAACTAACATTAAAATAATAATCCATTAAAATACACTTTTTTTGTACTATTTGTGTATATCAACATGCAGCTTAGCTAAATAAAAAATCCATATGCTTATATACAAAAAAAAAAAAAAATCATTACAAAATACTACTCTCTTTTACTATGTAGCTTTTGCTTTCAATCACTATCCACTTTATCTTTCTTATAAGGTTTATGTTCAAGAAAATGACACCCTTTTTTGAACCTGTTGTATATTCTTTTTTATTTATTTGGTTTATATAGCACTA
Source organism: Solanum lignicaule (assembly GCA_029582545.1). NCBI lineage: Eukaryota > Viridiplantae > Streptophyta > Magnoliopsida > Solanales > Solanaceae > Solanum > Solanum lignicaule. The sequence continues at coordinate 26,750 of JAJOOF010012014.1, forward strand.
TTTAATTGTTTTCTCAAACTGTTCTCTATTCTTTTCTCACTCATTGGTTACAATTGGGATTTATTATCAAGCTACTATACTATATAATATAATGTTAAACTTTTGTTCTTCTGGATCTTTCTTGTTTTTTGATTTCTCACTTGGAGTTTGATATTCACCTAAGATTGATATTTTTACATTTGTGTTGTATTTTAAAGGGCTTGAATTCGAAATATGTGTTTAAAGATGAAGAAACGATTAGAAGGATTCAACAGCTTAATGACTTGCTTGGATTATCTAAAAGATAAGGCCTTCTTCAATTATGATCTTAACTTTGTTTAAAGTTTCACTTTTTAGAAAGCACGTTTTTTGTTATTTAATTATAGTTTCAACACGTACATGAAATTCTTAGTCATGGGTTAAGCATGTGAAATTCTTTTTGATAATGAATGGTGGTAAGATTTGATTCAGAATATCGCTAAAAGCTTAAATTGTTAGAAAAGACACATATTCACATGCCGGTTTGAACTTTTTCATTGCTGAGCATATATAAATTCTTTTTATAGTAGTAGATAATGAGATTCGATGCACACTCTTATATGCAGGTTGATTCTCTTTCATGGATCAAGCACATGAAAAAAATATAACGATAAAATTTGATCTTTAAATTTCTAATCGCTTTGATATCATATTAGAATGGTTATGTTATTTAAAAATATATCTAAAATATTAAAAAGATATATTTTTATTATTTAGTTAGATTCTCAACAACTAGAATTAAGTATTCTTCTTTCTTGATTATTTAATTCCATCTCAACCTGTTCTATATTCTTTTCTCACTCTCTGGAATTTATTATTATTAAAATTATAATATATAATATTAAATATTTTATTCCTCTAAATCTTATTTAAAGAGTATTGAATTTCTTAAGCTGCTATTGGTCAGAAACAGAGAATGGAATTATCTGCTGCAGTAAGCAAGTCGTAAGGAATCATTTGGTATGCGGAACGAAATAGATGAGGATATTTTTTCGAGTTTTTTATATAAAATATTTAATTTTATTATTTTAATTTAAAAAAGTTAAAGTAAAACAATTATAAAATTAGCTAATATTTTAAGTTAAATAGAATAAAATTAATTTTAAATTATTATCTTTATCTCACGTATCAAATGATCTCGAGATTTTGGCTTTTTTTTCTCCAAATATTACGTTGGAATTTTGTCACCATGTCACTTTGCTTGCGTGTTGCACGAGTAATATATTTTTTCATAGTTTTGATTCTTTAAATAAACATATTTTAATGGAGTACTAAAATTTTATCCTTTTTTAGAACCTCTAAAAAAAATTACTATTGTTATTTTTTGAGTACTTACTAGATAAATTCGCTCTTATACAATAGCTCATAAATTATACAAGAGTCGAATTAAAATTACATACTCTGATGTGACTACGAGCTTAATTGAAAGACGTCAATAAAAGTAATCAATCAATAATCTCCATTCTAGAATACCATATGCTACACCAACTCAACTATTCTTACGAATTTAAACGGTGTATTTTTGCTAATTAATTTTCAGATAACCGAAGTCAAAACAAATATCATAGTGCAATAGATAACATCGAAATGAACAAGTGCAAATGTTTATAAAAAAGAATTTTGTGGTTATCCCCATGTTGATAAATTTTATATAATAAAAGTATGAAGTTGACATTATTTTTGAGGTACATGAAAAATTCATTTTAATAGTATAAAAATCATTCTTGATATAGTTTTATTTTCTAAATTATTCCAATAACTTTTTGTCGTCCTTAGTTTATAGAACAAAAGATATATTAATTAGAAATGCTACATATATGTTCAATAATTTAAATACTGTTCTTCTCATATCTTACTTTTTTTTCGAACCTATCGACTAACCAATGGTGGAGATTTTCTTTTTTATTTTCATAGTATTAGAATTGTTAAAACGTATTCACAACAAATATTTATATTGAATCGTATCAAGTTACATGATTAAGTAATTTGTCGTACCATATTTAAGTAAGAATATCTATACACACACAAAGTTACAAACATGTGTCACGTAGATATTGAAATTTAAATTGATTTTGATTTAATTTTTAATCAATACTAAATTTTAAAAAGTAATTTTCTAGAAAGATTTGCATTTGGTTTTTCACATAATTAATGCCTTTTGTTTCTTTACATATAGTCAGACTTGTTATAATAATATTCCATTATAACATATACTAGCAATTATTTTTAGGGCAGAAACTCATCTTAAAAATAAAGCACCATTTTTGTCATTTTCTCTAAATTAAAGTATATACATATTTACATAATTTTTTCCATAGTTTTCCTCTTTTCACGTCTTTTCCTATTTCTTGACATTTTATGAAAACACATATAGCCAAACAAAAAGTGAAAAAGAATGTAAAAAGTGTTTGTCAACAACTCTAATATAGTAGTTGACAGTTCGATGCATTATGTTTTTGCTATACGTAAAATATAGAAAAGAGTTGAATTATAAGTAATTTTATTTTATATTATTTGTAAAAAGCTATTTTTATCACTCAGATATGTAATTTCTCGATCACATAATAATAATTTTATCAGTTACGTCAAGACTTCTCTAGTTAGAAGTTACTCCAAAAAAAGTAGCCCATTAGAATGTTGTGTCCAAACAGTTTATTTGCCCTCTTTAGGGCTACCTATAAAATATCGAAAATCAAATTATCGAATTGAGTAAAAAAAAATAGTAATTTAATATTCAATAATTTGGTATTTGGTATGGTATTCAAGAGTAAAATTTTAGAATTATGGTATTCGGGTTTGGATTTGGTATGAGACATTAGTACCATTTGGTATTTGGTATTTTTCGAATACCAAATTATTTACTTAATGAAGGTCATCTATCAACATATTGATTACTCTTTAGTACAAGTCCAAAGAAAAAGTTAGAGAATAAGCATGAACAATCCAGATATATTTGTTTTTTTATGTCTTCTTACTTGTTGATCTTCTATTATATCGTGCCTCCACAAAAAAAAAATAGAAATGATTGGAGAAATAGTATTAACTTTGTAATACAATCGGCTATAATTTCAATACGGTATTGCTAAATACCGTTCTAAATCGAAGTTTAATTTACCATTTACCGAATTACCAAACCAAAATTTAAAAAAGATTGATATTAATATCTACCTTTAACTATCAATTACCAAATTCGAAAAATCCGAACCAAATACCAAACGTCCACACTTACCCCTCTTTTTCCCTTATTGGAAATGCCTAGAAATGAAGGAAATATAGCTGCTTCGATTTTGAGGAAAAAGGAATAATCTCCCATCTCCACCTTACTTTAATAAATAATCCTTATTATTTTAATTTATGTGAACTATATTTGATTGTACGCAAAAAAAAAAGAAAAAGAATAAAGACTTTTAAAATTCATTTTAATGTCATAATATTATAATATTTGTGTTATTATAAAAAATAAATTTGATGAGAGAAAATGGAACCAAAAGTGAGGTAGTACATAATAATTCTACCCATTGAATTAGAATTCCAAGTAAATTACCACACAAGAAAATCTTGAATAATATACCATATGATCCATATTGTCTAGAAAACCCAAAAAAAGATTTATTGCACTTAATTTATTTTTATTTTTTATTTTGTAATTTCTTAATGTTAACTTTTCATATGATATATTTAAAAACACAAGATTGAAAATATTTTAATATATTTATATTTTTTTAATTTAAGATTGTAAAATACAAATAAATTATTTTTATAAATTTTATATCAAATCAACATCAGACAAATAAATTGAGACGGATATCACTAAACCTAGGGCTTAGGTTTGTTAAGAAGACAACATCCATGTGTCAATTTTCAAGTTATGTTTTGCTTTTTGCCAAATTGCCTCATGTATTTGTCTGTCTTTTTCCTAAATTTGCACCCCCTTTGTAATACTACTCTCTTTTTCTTCTTGGCTTTTTTCTTGAATTATTAATAATTCACAAAAATTTCCTCAATTTTTTCCAATATTTCTATTACACAATTAATTGAAGGATTGAATCTCTTTTGTTTCCTTCTTCATGTTTACTTGTATTAACACCTAAGAGATTCTCAAATTTGTCTCCAATATTATTCATGTGATCTTAAAGGGCTTTTTTTTAGTGCTAAAGAAATTGTTTTAGGTACTTATCAAGATATGTGATAGGTTTGTTGGATTTCTCTGTCATTAACTTGAATTTTAGAGAACGTCTTATATTGATGACAATAAAGAGAGAACAACTGGCCTACTCCCCGATAGATTTAGAATTTGTTTGAATTAGCTGATTGTAAATAGTTGATAAGCTACAAATACTAAAAATCATTTGAAGTTCTAAAATAATTTTATAAATAAAAAGTTACACGTTTGTATCAAAAATGTTAATAAACAATTAATGTATTTGACAAAAAATACATAAACAAATCATATTTATAAGTTAATTTAATTAGCTTATAAACTTAGTTAAATATTAAATCACGTTACCAAAATACACAAACAAATCATATTTATAAGTTGATTTAATCAATTTATAAAATTAGTCAAATACCTTTTTTTGATTCGATGTAAATTTAAATTAATCTAAATCAATAAGTTTAATTAAACTTTTTAGGGTTTTAGCCTTTTTAGGTGCACCCCCACAAAAGTCTTTCTCGAATAATTGTTTTAAAAAAGGTGACACATCATTTCTTCACCATTTTGTGTCATTTACATGTAAGGAAATTAAAATTGAAGGCTAAGAGAGAAGACTTTTATGACCCAAAGCTAGCCCATTTTAAAACTATTAAATTAATTGTTTCCCATAAATCTTCATGATTCATGAGTCATCACCTAGGTTGAATATATTGTCAATAGTTAGAAGGCAATTTATAACTTCTTATTTTCGATAGGATAATTTTTTTTTATATATATATATATATATATTTGTACTGATATTTACATTAAATTATATTAATTTATTATAATTAAACGAAATAAAAATATATACTTCCTTTGTCCAACAATACTTGTCCGCTATTGACTTTGCACACTTCTTAAGAAACTATAAATAGAAGGGTAATTTTACTATATCACCCTTTGAATATACAATGTCTTAAAAAATGTAATAGAGAAATAATTATAATGATAAGGGTAAATTAGAAACTAAGTGTAAAATTATTCATTGATTTCATAAAGTGGACAAGTATTGTTAGACATCCCAAAATAATATAGTGGACAACTATTGTTGGATGGAGGGAATATTATTTATAATTAAATACTTATGTATAATACATGTTATACATTTCCTTGCGTGCATTTTTCAATTGTTTTTTTAGGGTCAAACAATTGGGGTTATATTGGTACTACTCAATAGTTGGAGTAGTTTCTTAACATTTTTTTCCCTTAAATATTCATTTTTGTTTACTTTACTTTGCATTTTTTTGTGCTATTTTGACCTTTTAAAAAAGTAGTACTTAACCTATTTCCTACAAAACATTTAACTTGTCCTTCATATTAAAATAAACAGTCCAAAAAAATTATTATTATTTTAGAAAAATTAGATATAATTAGGTGCAATTTTTTTCATTTTGGTGTTAGTAATAATTATTCTTAAAAATAATAAATATTAATTACTTAGCATAAAAAATTTAAGTGAAGGACACATACACAAATTTCAATATTATAATTGCAAAGATTTTTTTAAAAATTTATTAAAGAGAGATAAAAGAATGAATATTATTAGTTGAAAAAAAAGATGAAGAGTGAATATTTTGTTAAAGAAAGTTTAATGGGTAATGCTAAATGGCCAGAAAATTTGGCCAGAATTTGGTCTGAAATTTAAAAAGTCTATAATATTCTTTTTAGTTTAAAGTAAACTGATCTTTTTTTTATTTTTTAATTAAAAGGTATTAAAGTTAAAAGGGTAAAAATGTTCAACAAGGTAAAATAACATAGTGTGAAATATGTTATTTTACCATTCTTGCCAAATTCTTTGGCCTAAAAAATGAAAAAAAAAATCAATTTATTTTAAAATAAAAAAAATATTATAAATTTCTGGCCATTTAACATTTCTCTATTTACTAAATCAGTGCAGCCCGTGCTATGCACGGGCCCAACAAATTGGTTAATGAAATTTTTTGATACATTTTACTTGAGAAAAATTCAATTATTATGGGATATTTAAAATAAATTATTTGTATTACAAAATTGTAAGGAATGCAAATTTAAATTTACTAAATTGCCTCTTAGGTACCCTTTGTTGTTTGTGTGAAAGTTTTAAGTAAAATAAGAAACTAAAAATTCTTACAACATTTGATAAGAAAAAGTAAACAAACATATAGGTTGTTGACACAACTCTATCTTCATTTCAATTGTAGCGTCTTATTCAAACTGGGCAACATGAATAAATGTATTAATGATCACCTAATTAAGCTACCAAAAATGTTGATAAACAGATCAACACACAATCTCTAGAAAACATATCTAGGTTTCATCACCACTTGTATTTTTAGGAAAATAATTAATCAAATAATATGCTCAAAATACATTTCAATCTAAATTTATTAAAACTTGTCAATCGAAAAAAGAAAACAGGGATAAAGACAACACTGTAAATTCAGTAAGTTTAGCTATAATAGAAGAAATGAAGATGAATAATCATAAAATTCATTTAATAGATATAAACCTGCTCCAAGTTACCATTGATCTCTTTGTACAACCTTAAATTCATGAAAATACCCTTAAAAACAAACACAATAGTAAAATCTAAGTAAAAGAACAAAACATAAAAAAGTTTAAATGAAAAAAGTGTATAAGTTTAAATGTTAACCTTATTCTTTGTTTAGGTTCAACATTGTTAAGTCAATTATTAGAACCATCATACATGATTTTTTCTCCACCACATATACAAATTATCATTTGACATATAAAAAGTGCAAAGCTAAGTTTGAGACTCAAGAGTTGAGAAAAAATGCACAATACATCTGTTGAGAATTATTATTTGTACTTTTAGTTCAAATTGTGTATTTGATTACTCTGATGGGCCAATGTTTTATATTTCTAGGAGCTCCCTTATAGATGCTCCTAGAAAATGTTACTTGGTGGTGATGCAAAGGAGAAGCATGTTGTAAGCACGGACCCGACATAATGAATCTTGATTAAGGAAGATCTCTACGTGCCAAAAACAATAGCATAACGAAACTCATACCATTTAGAAAAGCATAATGGTACTTAAGCACTTTATGCTGAGGAATAAAAAATTCATGTAGCAGATAGTTTTAGAAAGAAAGAAAAGGAATTCATATTTGCCTCTTTACTCTTATAAATGTAAGATCTAGAGGAGGAGTAAGAACATCTCAACTCTCATCTTTTTTTCTTGAAACTGATAATGTTACATCTCAACTCTCGTCTTAAAACAAAAATGTAAGTCATCTATAGAGAATAGCTTGTCCAATCACTAACAATATATATTAACTATCTTATCCATCCTAAAATACATTTGTGTATATCTAATATATAATCTCATCAAAAGTCACTCTCTTACATTTAAAACTTTGAATGTTAAATATATATGTACCTTTTGATGTTTAAACTCAACACCTTCCACCAACTCCAAAGGTAAAAGGAGGATTCTCTTAGTATTCACATTCACAACACAATGAATGTTAGAACTTGTACCATGACATAGCCGAAGTAGAAAATATCTTGCATGTATAAAGAAAAAAAATAGAATAGAAATGTATGATGGAGCATGGTTGATTTAGGCATATGGGATATTCAGTAGTAGTAAATTCATTCAATAACAACTTTCAAGCAACAATCTTCTCTATTTTACCATTTTAATTATAGAAATCAGGTCCATAGAGTTAAGGGAAAAAAAGAAGTTCAGCAACATTAACTCCTTTAATTTCTACCACTACCTGCTTGTACATGACATATATAAGCTTAGCTTTTTCTTTTTTGGCTTCGTGGTGGTTCAAAAAAGAGTAGGAATACTATCAGTTACTTGTTAACTTAAATAAATAATATTTGTTCAACTAAACTCATAGAGAGTTGCGGAAAGGATGAGAAGAATTTCTTACCGAGTTACTTTGAAATGCATCGTCGAACGGGTTCTACCAACTGCATTTGCAGTATGGCTGACCGCAGTTCTTCGAAAGATGCTCAACTGATCATTTTGTGGGAGAAACATTTAAAAAATTGGTATGCATCTATAGATATTGCTGCTCATAGATAATGGCATTACCATATTGCCTTGAGAAATGGTGTTTTCCTATTGAAAAATTCCTAAAAAAAGAGCAATATATCTGAGAAACTCTTAGAAATTAATTTACATGCTATAAGTTCTTCAGTAATGAAGCTTGACAGCTAGCTATACTCAAGAATTTCTTAGCCATTTTGTTCTACTAATTATTTGAGCCTAATATCAAGAAAAATGAATTATGAAAACTATAAATTTTTACACATAGAAAAAACAAATAAGATCAACTAACAACATGATTAAAATGTGACAGTGAACTGTGTTAGATGAAAAAAAAAGAAGCAAAAACTTAGTCTACATCATTAATTCACAGTCTTATGATACTTATTTTTCTTGCTGGTACAAAACAAACAGGAAATTTATTAACACCCGCATAAATAACAAATGAAACTAACACTATGATTAAAATGTGGCAGTGAAATGTGTTAAATGAAAAGAAAGCACAAACTTAGTCTAGATCGTTAATTCACAGTCTTATGGTACTTCTTTTTCTTGCTGGTACAAAACAAGCAGTGAATTTATCAAAACCTGCATAAATAAGTATGAAACTAACACATTATGACAGTGAAATGTGTTAAATGAAAAGAAAGCAAAAAGTTAGTCTAGATTGTTAATTCACAGTTTTATGATACTTATTATTCCTCCTGGTACAAAACACAGAGAATTTATCAAAACCTACATAAATAATACTCTATATGAAATTAACAATATGATTAAAACATGGTAGTGAAATGTGTTAAATTAAAAGAAAGCAAAAACTCAGTCTAGATCATTAATTCACAGTTTTATAATACTTATTTTTCTTGCTGGTACAAAACAGACAGTGAATTTATCAAAACCTACATAAATAACATATGAAAGTCAGTAAGCAACTTTTAGTTATATATTTTTTCAAATGGATCTTTCAGTTATAGTTTTTCATAATGAAAGACAAAAGATGACATTGGCATTGAGGTTTTAAAAGTTTCATCTTTATCTTTGATTATGAGCCATGACAAGCATAAATAACCATGGATCTTATAATCATTCATCACCTCTCTACAGCCATAAGAAGTTAAAAGAGAGAAAAATTTAGGATAAAAAATTGTACCAATATTTTTTATACATGAATTATGAATGCTCAACATAGAAAAGCTAAGCACCGTTGCATTCTTAAAAAAAAACTATCAAACTACTATTAGGTGCATCTAATATAAAATTCCTCAAATTTATTCATAGCTAAATAAGTATACCTTAGTAAGAAAATCAATATCAACTAAATCGAGAAGGTGCGTGTTGATAGTCATTCCGATAATCTAATGTTGGAACCTCTGAAAACGAAATTGGAAGCTGAAACTTTTGATTTGGTGTGGTCTTTTGAGGTTGGAATTGAAATTCACACACCGAATAGAAGAAGGTTTTGGTGGAAAACTTCAAAATCCTCCATTATTGATAACCGTTCGAGTCTCCATTAATGAGATTCTTTAACTATAGGTTATTTCAGACCTCAAAAATGATAAAAGATAATAACAATGAAGGGAACTTGAATCTGGGTTAAAAATTCGGAAAAAAAAACTCCATTAATGGGCAACGAGCCAATGACTCAAGTATGAAATATTTTGCGGATAAACTCAATTGGGTGTTTAAAGTATCGTTTCTTTGTA